>PVJX010024164.1:0-28396 GCA_004027295.1 Dolichotis patagonum | reverse complement strand
AACTGTAAGAAATAAACCTTTTTTTCCCCCAACTTTGGGCATCAGGTATTTTGTCTCAGCGATGAGTAAAAAGTAGCTAAGATAGAATTTGGTACTGAGGAGTGGGGTCATTGCTGTGACTATACCTGACCATGTTTTTCGAGAGGCTTTGGAAATGGCCTGTGAGCAGAGTTTGTAAAGGTTCAGACTTGTTGCCTGGTTGCACAGAGCTGGAGAAGCTGAGGCTGTTCTGTAGAGGAGATTCTGGTCAGAGTTCAGGAGACCAGAAGGCTGATAGAAAGCCTGATGGTAAAGACCAGGCTTGTGAGGTTTCTGCTGGGAAGAAGGACTGCATTGGTTGTTAAGACTCCCTATGATGTGTGTTATGGCTTGGCAGGAAGTTTGTCTGCATTTTGCTCATGCCCAGAGACTTTGCCTCAGACTGAGATTAAGGGTAATGGACTGATTAATCTGGCAAAGGAAATTTTAAGGCAGTCAAATGTTGAAGCTGTGGCATGGCTATTGTTGGGGGCTTTTAGCCAGATCTATGTTGCAAATCAAGAGCAAAGAGCCCAGCAGGATAATTTAAGACACTGTGAGTTTGGCCAGGAGGAAAACTTCAGTAAAGCTGTGGATTGTAAAGATAGTGCTGAGACTTTGATTGCTGAGAAGAAACAGAGAGATAAGAAAGATGGCCACCGGGCATTCCAGGAAGCAGTGGGTCTCCACCCTTTGCAGCCCCAAAACTCTTAAAGTGAAAGAATTTTCTCAGAGGAGAAAGCTTCAGAGCACCATGCTCCAAAATGGCATGGGAGGCCACATGAGGTTCCAGAATGGCGGCAGCCACATAAGGTTCCAGAATGGCAGCAGCATAAAAAAGCTTTTCTTCACAATCGGGTTCACAGAGCCCAGCGATCTAGGCAATTGACCCTTATAGCCAAGAGAGAGAAAAGCCTGGCTACTGCTCCAGCTGGCAGCAAGCCTTGGCGGCATCCACGTGATGCTGATTTTAGGTGCAAGAAAATGCACAAATTCTGAGGTTAAGAAGGCTTCCACCTTGATTGCAAAGGGCCTGGGAGGCCAAGCAGTGTGGCCCTGAGAGGGCAATTTGTAAAGATGTAAGGGTGAAACCAAAGGTGCAGTGGAGACCCCAAAAGTTTGAAAAAGCCAAGAACGTGGATCATCCAAGGAAAGCTGCAAAAACTGAGCAGAGAGGGTTTAAGAGAGAAGCTGCAGGAGCTGAAATCTCTGGAAGTGCCCTGGGGGTGGAATCACCCAAGCCTTTTGGAGCTTTCAACCAGATTGCTTTAAATGCTGAGCATAAAACTGTAGGACTTAATGTGCGCCCTGCTGGATGTTGGACTTGCTCTGTTCCCAATGCTTTATATTCCCCCGTTTGTAACTTTTGTAATGGTAATGTTTATTTTGTGCCTTTGCATTTCAGAAATGTTAACCTTGTTTCACTTGTATAGGGGGTTACAGTTAAGAGTTTGCCATAGATATTGGAGGAGACTTGGGACTTGGACTTCTCCGCAATGCTGAAAATGTTCGGACTTTGGCAACTTTTGGAGATGGACTAAATGTCTTTTATATAAAGGTAATACATGAGTCTCTGGGGGCCAGGGGTGGAATGTCATGGTTTATGTCTCTGGCCCCCAGGCCTCATGTATTTGCATTGTACATTTGTGACTGGTTCATTGTCTAGTGCTTGGATTGGTGGTGTCAGTGCTACACCCTCCTAGGGAGTGGAGCCAGGATGTGATGTAATGGCAGGAAGAAGGTGTGTCTCTCTCTCTTGCCGGTTCCCACTTGCTGTTTGTAGGTGCCATGAACTGTGGCCCCGCCATGCCACCCTGCCTTGGAGCTAACTGAGTATGGACTAAAATCTCCAAAAACTGTAAGAAATAAGCCTTTCCTTTCCCAACTTTGGGCATCAGGTATTTTTGTTTCAGCAACGAGTGAAAAAAAACTAAGACAGGCATTAATACATTCATGAGAGAAGAGTGCACATGGCCTCAGTACCTCAAAATTTTCCTCATAATAGTACTGTTCCAAAGGCAATTAAATTTTAATATGAGCTATGGAGTGGATATTCAAATTGTAGCAATGAGGTTCAGAAAGCTTAAGGACTTTGACAAGTTCATATGATCAAGCTCATATTCCTCCATAATTATTTATTTATTTTTATTTATTTAAATTTTTGATGCTGGGAATCAAATTCAGGGCTTCACACTTGCCAGGCAGGCAATGAGCCACTGAGCTACATCCTTGGTCCTTCCCATTTTTATTTTGTATACATTTTTATGCCACTATTTACTGACATTTTGTATTTATGTTGTGCTCTTTTTATTATATGGCTTTCAGTTTATATAAGATTGTATTCCTAGACTGGTTTCATGTTTAACAATTGCTTACTCTATCTTTTCACATATCAGGTCTCCTGTAATCACTTTTACTTTAGTAAAGTCACATAGATGTGTGTGGACCCATATGTAACAGTTTATAACACATCTAATGTTCTGTTTTTCTCCTATTTTGCAAGCATATTCGTGATGTTTCTTAATATTCATTCATCCATCCATCCATCCATCCATTCACTGTTTTATTCACCAAAATTGTTTTGTTGGCCTTTTTTAGACTGAATATAGTTTTACCTGCTGGTGAAACAATGATAAAAATGATCATAGTTACTTCCTCATGGAGTTTAAAAACTTATCACATGCATGAGTTGAAGCTTACAAGAGAGAATATCAGATGACCTTAACATAAATCCAAGTGGAGGGTTGGAAGGGCATGGACAGGCCAAATGTCTTTCTTTGAGAAAAATAGTTTAAAATGAAACTTAGAAATGATTCAGATAGATGGTGGTGAAGCAGCTTCTACACAGAGGAAACACTACCACAAAGGTGAAGGAAAAAACTTACTTCTTTCATGACACAAAAGAAGGCAAGTATGAGCGTGGCCCAAAGGGAAGGAGTGTGAAATCTCAAAAAGTTAGTCACAGAAGTAGAGACTAGAAAGGCTGGGGTTGAAAAATGAAGAGATGTCGGGCAAAGGATATGAAGTTTCAGGCAGGAGTTTTTGAGATCTGTTGCACAACTTGGTAGCTACAGATAGCAACAATGTAGTGTATATTTGAAAATTACTGAAAGAATAGGTTATTTTTGTCATCTCACTGCAAAAAACGATCAGTATATGAGATGATGGATATGTTAGTCAGCTTAACTGTATCTTTCTGAAATGTCTACATATATGAAAACATCATGTTATATGCACTCATATATATATGTATATACATATATGAATGAATCAAAATCCAAAGATGTCAGATAAGGCTAGCTAGTTTGATGATTCAGAACTAACTACCTCAATGGGAAGCCTCTGAAAAATTTCATATATGAGCTTGCCATGATCAAGTACATATATAAATGTACATGCTTTTAAAATTTAAATTGTATTCTTGTATTGCATGTATAAATTACATAATTTATATGTCACTTAGGGGAAAACATAAAATGAGCAGTGAGTATCTTTGACTCTATAATTTAATTTAGGAACTGAAGGAGGACCATCATGCTTTATTTTTGTTACCTGTGTATTCCTACTGAATGCCCTTCTCATATTCCATCCCCACATTACTGTTCTTAATTTTGCTTTTATCAGTCTTTTGCTATTTTTACTATAGTCCTATCATATATACATAATCTTTAAAAATATGGTTTTCTTTGCTTTTAAGTTTCCTAAAAATGACATCATAGTGTATAGTCTTTATAACAATTTGTTTTGATGCATCTATGTTGATCTGGCTAATGTATCTTCATTGTTATATAATAATTTGTTGTATGAATATTTTATAGTTTATATATTTTACTACTGATGGATGTGTGAGTTACTTCCAGTTTTTATTGTTTGTTTTTAATTTCCCTTAACTTTCTTAGTTATGTCTTGGCTAACATGTTTAAGAGTTATGTATGCTGCATACTTAGGACTTGAGTTGATAGGTCATAGTCTGTGAGGTTTTTTTAGCTAATAATGTCATATTGCTTTTCATTTATTACATTGACTACTGATTTATTAGTTCTTATTTCATTTCACCAATTTCAGAAATTGGTGGTGTTAGCCTTTTAAATTTTTGCTGTTATTACTGAGGCAAAATTCTGCCTCCTTTTGATATTAATTTGTGCTTACGTAGTTACTAATGAGATTGAACATGTTCCATGATTATTGGTCATGGTCACCCTTGTGTGGAATGTCTGATTTTTGCTTTTTAAGAACATATTTTTTATTTTTATAATATCATTGATTGTCTTGTTCTTTTGGATACTAATTAAAATATTGTTCCAGTGCATGTTTTTTCTTTTACTTTTCTTATGTCTGTTTTGGTGATGAAAGATTATAAACTTCAAGGCAATCAGACCTTCAGTGCTGTCTTTATGGTCAGTATGTGTGTATCATTATGGTGGGTATGTGTGCATACAGTTGTGTTTATATTGCAACAAATTGCAACTAAAGATAAGGGAGTGGCATTGAGGAATAAAGTGCTATCAAGAGCCAGGGTTTTGAAATGGGAGGTACTGCAGTATGTACAAATACTTATGGGGAGAATGCAATTGAGAGACTAAGATAAAGAAGTGTCTTGTGTAACTGTTGGAGGACAGACAGTGCCTAAGAAGGCATAATGCAATCTCAAGCTGCAACCCAGATCCACTGCACCACAATCTACAGTGGAACAAGATCCCTCAGATGCACGCTGATGCAGGTGAAACACTGGCTTACGTTTTAGAGGAACTTCCTGAACATACACTGGGCATTCCAAAGGACCTAGTAAGAGCACAAGGCTTTGGGGGATAGATTAGAAGCAGGGAACCTAGATAAGCTGTTAGGCTGAACAGAGCAATATAGGTTGAAAATGCATATCATCTTTACCTCTTCAACTTGCTTTCCAAGTTCCCCTCTGGCCCATAGCTCCCAGAATGTGGTGGATGTTTCTCATGCGACTTCACTCACAGTTCTTTGTACTAATTTGTACAAACATTAAAGTGGTTTTCCTTTTTTCTTCTAACTTTCTTACAATGCGCACATGTTGCTTTTATAGCAGGATAAAAATGTATACAATATCTGTTAAGGAAATACAGAGCTGGCATGGGGTTAAAATGTTAGACTGGGCCACAATTTACTGTTCTGTAGGAAGTGGCCTATCAGCTACCATGTGTCAGATGATCCATTTACAACCTTGGTTCTTAAGAAATCCGCACTCTATCTACAGATAAGAATGTGATCTGTGGTGCCAACCGAAGCATCGCAATTTTTCTCTAGGCTGTGACTTTTCCTATCTGATTTCGCTGCACCCCATATGCAGAGCTCATTTGGGAAAAAAACTGTTAATGACGTGGTCAGCGGCAGCTCAGTGGTCCTGCTAAGGGTTGAGGAGTGGTTAGTAAAGAAGCAAATACGGATGAGGATGCAGACTTTTGAAAAGTTATCCCTGACATACAATTATTTAGAGCCAACCATCTAATTCTTTTATTTTCATATGCTTGCCAACAATTGCTGGAGCCATGCACCCTATGGCACGTACTGTCTTTTATATCAATCATATCTTTTCATACCATTCAGAAAGAAATTTCCTTCTCCTGTAGCACAAAGTATATTTAGCTCTCCTGTGACTCACAGTTACAGTTCCCTTCAGCAGTTCCACCTCCCCGCCAGAGGCAGCTGACTTCTTTTATAAATCCTTCTATCACCCAGCTTGCGGCACTTACAGAGATCCTTATCTCTTGACCCTTTTTCATACCTGAGTTGTTCAAACAAACCTCCATGAACCTCAAAATAGCACAGAGTTTCTAGTCTAAACTGAAGGAAATTGTGATTTTTCTTGGGGAGCAGTGATTGCTAACCAGACTAGATCTTGTAGGATAAATAAAACTTGGAATTAAACCCACCTGTGACGGGAAAAGTAGTATCAGGTAAAATGTTGGTATAAGATAGATTCGTGTAGAGTTGTTGGCAGTAATCCTAGCCTTCACATAGTTCCCTGTAAAATATGCAGTGTCCTTTGTTCAGGAAGTAGTATTTCACTGATGGTGATCTTTTTGAATAATATATTAAGGATAATAAATGAGCAGAACAGGGGGTTGGGGATTTAGCTCAGTGGCTTAAGCGCCTGCCTGGCAAGCGTGAGGTCATGAGTTCAATCCCCGGTACCAAAAAAAAAAAAAAAAAAAAAAAGAGCAGAACAGCTCTGTTTAGTAAGGGTTAATGCTGAAAAGGATGCCAGTGTACATCCCAGATTTGGAAGGAAAAATGATTTCCCTACCAGTCTTTCCCAGGTGAGGTGCCTGCTATAAACACAAATTCCTCGGCTTTTTCTCATTGTACTGAATCATATTTTCCATAGAAAGTCCTGATGATCTCTGTGTTTATTGACTATTTCGTGGACTTCTCATCTTCAAACAAGATTGGGAGACTATGTGAAAAGCAAATTGCTGAGAATGGTACATATCACCTGAGAACCACCGGATCTTTTCTAAGGACTATGTCTTTCACATTGACCTTTTAGCAGAATGCAAAAGATCATGCCGTCAGTGCACAAGAGGGTCTTGAATATTCTCAGGAAGGCACTTTTCAAGTTGAAAGTGAAAGAAATTAAAAAAAATGTATCTTTCCATGAATTATGGTGAATATTGTAGCCTGGTTCACTGTTTGGAAGTAGGTCGTCCAGTTCTTGTAAAACAGCAAGTAATGGGAATTAGAAATTAAGTAGCAATAATGCAGTGAATATATTATAATAATTATGATAAAATGTATTTTCTTGGCCTTTTACAGTGTATGAAGAACTTTTCAGAGAATATATTTACATAGTTTATCCCGTTTGATTTCACAGGTACCATGAGGCCTAGGTTGTACAGTACGTGAAACTGGAGTTCAAGATGCAGTAGTTAGGGAATGGTCAGAGATAGAAGGCATCTTTCCTTTGGAAACGTCTTCTAATTTACACATCATTTAGTTCCCTGCTATTTCTGCCCTTGCTCTCTTATACCCCAGTGATTCTACCCCTTGATAGCTGTCCTAGCATGGTGTCACTAAGCATGGTGTTTTACAGGCAAACAATGAATCCCAGCCGGCTTCTTTTTATCTTCAGGGAAATCTTGTGTTTATGTAACACTGCTGAGGCCAAAATGAAAAAATGTTTTGATATTCTAGGTCCTCAAATAAGACAGCTTGGAAAAGTTCTCTCCTATGTGATTTTACTCCCAGAGAGTCCTCACCCTCATTCCTTCAAGCAAAAAAAAAAAATTCTTTTTCTGAGAATTCTAGCTTCAGCACCAATGCGTATAATGAAATTTTCACTTTATGGATTCCTCTCTCAAATGGTTATTCAACATTATGTTGTCCTTTTCTTACATATTCTCTGTGGACAATGCTAGAAGTTTGGGTGGATCTGCTGGACTGACTTGCTATCTTGTCCACGCTTCTTGCTCTTTGGAAAAACAGAAATTTTGTGTATATAGTAATAAAATAATTACACAACGCCAAATTGTATTGCCAAGTGAAATTCTTCTGTCTTATGTTTTGGCAACAGCAGCACTTGTCTAGATTTGTGACTGCATTTACATATTGATAATTCTTTATTAAAAAAGCAGTGTCCTTGGAAAAAGATCATAGACAATTGTTTGCAAGAACACTGTGCCCTTTGCATAAACATTTTCTTAGATAATGTTTGCCCTTTGATTAGATGCTACATGTTTTTCTCTCAAAATTCCACAACTAGGTATGTTTATGGATTGTGGTCTGACAGCACTCTTGCCTTGGAATAAAACCTTTTATTCTAAATATTAAAATAGGCATTTAATATAAGTTGAATTTGTGAAGGTTTTCTCAGATATTTATGGCACTCATAGATTTATACCCCCGGCCCAAGAGAATAATTTGAATGAATAAATCTTTGCTCTGAGATTTATAAGTTGTTTTCTCATTTGTGGATTAGCCTTCTCCCAAAGATGGGAGAAGTGGTAAAAATGTGTTGTGGTCATCAATTACCATTCCAGAAACTTCTCTGAGCAGGGTGAGCAGCAAATCGTATCTTGGTGAAGTCTGCGCCGAAGCACTTACAGCAAGCATTTGAGCAGTCAGTTTCAGGATTGACAGAAGAGGCAAAGAATCTCCAAAATTTAAGGGGGAAAGAAGCAGCTGTGTGGAAGCAGAGGCAGGAGTAATTTTCCATCCACCCGAAGACAAGCAGTCTGGCCTCGCTTTAGATTGATTTTGCTTTGTGAGGATGAAGCGTGTTTAACCTGAATGAAATTTATTCACTTTGAGAAACATTGTGTTTTTGCTACAGAACAGGAAAGAAAAACAATTTGGGGTTGAAGGAGGATTATTGTCCGAGAAAAGGTTCAATGTGTATATTATGGGAAATATGTGATTAAATGTGCTGCCATTATTTGCAAAAGTTGCCTCGGTCCAAGAATAACATTAGATGTCTTAATAAAATAGAGGAAAACATGGTTTAAATGTATATATTGCAACACATGAAATGGCAGAGCTGGAATAGTTACATCAAATGTTGCTAGACAAATTCCTTTTGTCTCAGATAGTATAAGGGCTGGGTTGAATGTGATAACTGCCAATGCTAATAATAACAGCATAAAAATCCATTTTAAACATCGAAATCTTACAGATAATTACTTATATTTCCTTAGTCACTGATTTTCTTACTTTCAAAATTGATTTTCACAACTTGTATCATGAATGCTTGGCTGTGCCATTGATATGGATGTGAGTTATAGTTTTAATTACCCTTATGGCTCTTGGGAGTTGAATGCATTAAAATAAGAACTGTAATTATCTATCATGTAGAATATACAGCAGCACTTCTACTTATGAACAGTTGTGTTCCAGGTTGCTCAAGGCTGTTCTCAAGGCTATTTGTTTCTAAATTCAAAGTTGCACTATAAAATGACTGCAAATGACATTTATTGGGGGCATGCAAGGTTACCCATTTGTTCTAGCTTTTGCTTTATTGATATGTATGCCATATGTTAGATCAAAACTTTGAGGACTTTTTATAGTATGGTGGAGAACACCAGATAGTAAGGGGCCCAGAGTTTTTAACTGGCCCTACTAGTAGCCATATTTGTGATTTTGGACAAATCCCTTCATCTCAATGAGTGTTAGTGAATACTCTGAATAATTAATTTCTCGTATTTTAGGTTTTGCTTTAATTCCTCTTTAGGATATGGATTAAATGTAAGTCATACTCACACATACATGTCACATTGTCTGTGTTGAAACATTTTAACAAAATTATTGACAGCATAAGAAATCTGCAGTACCAGAGTTTTCCTTCCTCCTTCTTATTGTATCATTATTGACAAATAATTTTCCAGGTTTTTTTTTTTGGTGTGCAGTTTAACTCCTACACCTCTCCTCTCCATCCCAGCACACAAATGAAAACACTTGAATATTCTGCTTTGTAACTCATAATTATAGCACATTACAAGTATGAGATAAAAATATGAAATAATTATTAGGGAGAATTTTCCATTTCCATATTAAAACACATCGACTGACGTAGAATACTTCTATAGTAGGAAAAGAGATTCCATAGGGCTAAAATTCTACCCAAATAATAAAAGATATATTAAAAATCACACTAAGTCTGTATGCAGTTATGCTTTAGATCTGGGTTATCCCCTGCAGTGTAGCGATGCTCAGAGGTAGGCTTTTGTAAGGTGACTGGATCATGAGAGCTTTGAACACATCAACAGATTAATCAAGTAATGGGTTGAAAGATGGTAGCATTATTGGTGAAAACTTTAGGAGATGGGGCCTGTTGAAGGAAGTGGACTTTCATGCTCTAGAGGAGTCTGTCTTTTCTCTGGCTCTTTCCCTTCCCTTCCCTTCCCTTCCCTTCCCTTCCCTTCCCTCTCTTCCCCTCTCCTCTCCTCTCCTCTCCTCTCCTCTCCTCTCCTCTCCTCTCCCCTGTCCCACTCCTTTCTCCTTCTCCTTCTCCTTCTCCTCCTTCTCCTTCTCCTTCTCCTTCTCCTTCTCCTTCTCCTCTACCTCCTCCTCTTCCTCCTCCTCCTCCTTCTCCTTCTTTCCCATCCCACTGTCTCTCTGCACCTTTATGAATTCCAGGAGGTGAGCAACTTTGCTCCGCCATATATTTCCACCATAATAGTCTGCGTCATTAGGTTTCTTAGTTACATTTTTGTTGCTGGGACAAAATATCTGACACTCATGAGTTAAAAGGGGAAAGGTTTGCTTTAGCTTACAGTTTGTGGAAGTTTCAGTCCATAGTTGACTGATTCCGAGTAAGGTCAGCATGGCAGAGAAGAAACAGACCATGACAGGGAAGACAGAAAGCAACAGCAGTGAGCTTTGTGGGCTTTTATACCATGCAGGCTAAAGCCTATTGGATGTTGCCTCTCACACCCAGTGTAGACCTTCCACTGTCTACTGCCAGAACTATGCCAAACCAATTGGAGTAATTTAGTTATCTTATACCCTTAGTCCATACTCACATACCCTAGATCCAGCCAGTCCTTAAAATTGCCACCAATGAGTGCATGAGGCTTTGGGGAGACATCCATATTCAAGCCATAACACTAGCTATCCAGAAGCAATGAAGCCAACTGACCATGAACTGAAATGTATGAAATCATGAACCCCAAATCCCTGCCTTTTCAAGGAGAGGGTTGGTGTAGCTGTGTATTTAATATAATGCAAATCCGACCCTCTCACTTCCTACCCATCCTCAACATTTACTTTTAAATTCATATTTCAGACTTTAATTCCAAATTATTTGAACAAATTTAATAGGTGGTTACATTTAGGAATTTATTGAATTTATCAGTGTGTCTATTCTTCCTGTGGTTGAATCATGAAAATGTACGTTTCCTTTTTCTCTGTAATATTTTTAAATGCTCTCCTAGGGGTTTTCAAATAACTTTATAAGACAGAGTGTTTTCTCAGAAGCATTAAGATTCTAGGAGAGTAAGCATGTATGTTGAGGTGTGGAGATCGAGGAAAGACTCAAGAGGGACTGGTTTTTGGAGTCCAAATGTAGGGGGCCATGAAGGTGGCAGGCGGAGAGCTAACTCCAATCTCAGAGTGGAGTCAATAAAGGATTACTGCTGTAGGTGCTCTCCAATTGCTAGTGGTTCTTGAAAGCACAAATGAAGGAGATGTGGCAGCCACTGGCTTAGAGCTACCAATGACATTTTGAGCTATACTGTGGCACCCTACAAACTGGAACTTGTCACTCCTAGACTCCGGTATGTGACTTTGTTTTACTACGTACACCGGGAGTCATGGAACTGTGCAGTATGACTGTGGTGCTAGAAATCTTTTTGTATGTACGTGGAGCTGAAAAATTGGCTTTCCTTTTTGAGAATTGGTACGCGATTGAGCAGATTATCTCCAGACATTTCAGAACATGGTGACCACCCTGGCGGAGCTGCTCAGTTTTGATTTTAATTACGATAAGAAGGTATGTCAAAGTCAAGCTACTGTCCCTTCTTCACAGTTACAAGGGACAAAGAGAATGACAGCATTCCTGTCTCTGAATCATGAATAACATTATCTTTCCTGGCTGTATTCTGTGGGGTGCCAGAAACAATCCAAGGACACTGGTTAAGGTTAGTATGTCCTGTATTTTGGCTAGTGTATCAGAAAAACACGAAGCCCACTTGTCTTTCTTTACAATCACCAGTTTTGAGTGTATGACTCCATTTCCGGCAATTCCGGTGGCCCTTCTAGATTAAGCAGGGTCAGATTAAAATACAAGTTTGTGCTCACATGCAAAACTCTTTTGCATTATGCTATTCAATTTCAGAAGCAGAATTACAAATATTATTATCCAGTAGTGAGTTTCTGGTTTCAATATGGGCCACAAGAAAGCAAGATGTGAATGTTCCTGCAAAGATCTCAGGAGACTGATTTATTGTGGCAGTTCAGCTGGTTATAGCTTGCACTCTGCAGTTGAGTGGATTTTCTTTACAGAAAATTGGCTCAATTCATTTGAACAAGTATTTTTGTTTGTGATTGGTTATGTAGTAGGGATTTCAAGCTTGATTTGGAAAAGATTGCTGCTCTTTGAATTACTTCTCTATTTAGCCATACAGTTATGACTGGGTTGCTGCCATCTCTATGTCCTCCTGCTTACCTTTTCAATCGTTCTTTACTAATAAATAACTAAGGGCTTTAGGGAAATATCAGATTTTTGTTGAGGTGTGCTTATAATTTTTCATTCTCTCGTTTCTTCAGCTGATAAAAATTCATGTATATGAATATGGCTGGTAAAAGCACTATAAATAGAGTGAAAAGCCAATGCAACATCAGTTTGAAAATAGCGATCTTTAGAAAATATTAAAATACAGTCACTATATTTTCTACTCCTTACAATACCAAGTTATGATTTCCCAGAGGATAGGGTCCATGTGTCCTGTGTCTTTGGTACCTGCGATGCCACTGAATAAAACAATTTGCACAAAAGCTAATCTGGATTAAAAAGTGAAAGCATCTGTGAAGCTTGACCTTAGTTCATTGATTGGCCCCCAAATCTTCAGGGTCTGTGCTATGTTTTGTATTGTTAGATATCAGTGGCTTTAGAATACTAATGCTGCATGAAAGCTGTGTGTCCCCTCTTAGACTCTTGTGACCAGGTGGCACATTAGAATGAAAGCAAGTTTTAGACCACATTCCAGCACATAATGCAATGTTTATTAGCAAGCGGTTCTAAATACATTTGGACAATGTATATGTGGTGACTTACTTTCTGTTCTTACATTCTTACTTTCTGTCCTTTCATGGCCTTCAGGCAATTAAGCAAAACATTTCACATGAAAAATTTTCCATAAGATAAAGACTCAATATTATGAGGGAAATTTCAGTTAAGCTCAGATGACATAACTCTGCACTTAGGGGATGCATACAGAATAAAAAGAACAAAGTTCTAGAATTAGGGTGTTGCTCTGAATGTGTAAATCTGTTGGTATTGCTAGAATGTCCAATCTTTCTCAGGAAAGACCTAAGGGAAACTCTTGTAGATAACCATATATTCTCATGCTAACCCACGAATCTTCTGAAGATTTAGATAGTTGTATTTGGAGGCTTGCAGAGTTCCCATTTGGAGTGAGGGCTTCTGAAATGGGATCCTTCAGAAGCTAACTAATTCTGGAGCATGTATTCCTATGAGGTATACCTAAACAGTAAACAGCAGAACCTAAGATGTAGGAGAAAGTCAATTTTATATGCTATCTATACTGAAATCTCTAATAATAAAGTAATAAATAATACAAGGATACTTTTCCCATCCTGTGCCTCAAATATGCCCTGAAGTGACATTGTTCTCAGGATATAAGGTTCTTATGGACTCTGCTCTTATAATTGGGAGACAGAATCTCAGAACATATCTAAAAATTCCTGTTCTGTATTTTTTCCCTATTCTAATGTGGGCATGTTTGGGATTCCCTTTTAATGTCTTTTTTTGTAAGCCAAGAGATTTTCTGGCTCATCTAAGTAGCAGTTAATGCTTCTTGGCCACATTTTACCCCTCAAGCAAACTGACTCAGGGTTGTAAACCCACATGACCAAAATACCGGAATGAAAATAGAAAATCTCATTATCTACACATTATAGTTTGAAACACCAATATCGCATGTCTCTAACTTATCCTGTGTCCCATAAATATAGATCTGAGGACTGTAAACTATGGCCCAAGTTATGACCATGAAGTATGTACCCCTTATTTATTTTATTTGTTGAGAAAGTTTATTGGAACATGGCCGTGCCCATTCATAAGCATGTTGTCTATTTCACTTTCCACTCTAAAACCACACACCTGAGCACTTGGGACAAAGACTGCATGGGGCACACACAACACAAAATGTATTTATGATTTCATTCTGCAGAAAAAGTTTGTTGACTCCTAATACAGACTGCAGCAGGGTAGTAAAAAGCATGCATTCGTTCCTGAAGTTCATCATCTTTAACTGAAAAGTGTAATATGACCTATCTCAGGGTATTATGATAATTAAATTTGTTGATTCATGTAACACAATTAGAGCAGTATCTGAAACATAGCAAGTGTTCTTTAAGTTCTAGCTATCATGTGCAAGTGCCTGAAAAAATGTTGCTTTATGTCCTTGGTGGGGAGTTCTCTGAAAGATTCATTTCTAGAGCTTCCTTTCTATGTATATCTGTGTACTTAAAAAAATTAGTACTGGGGATTAAACCTGGGGCCTTTACACTGATATTTATCCTCAGCTTTTTAATTTTTTTGTTTTGGAGACTGGGTCTTGTGAAGCCACAAGTTACACAGGCTGGGCTCAAAATGTACGATTCCTATTGCCTCAGCCTCTTAGAATACATACTGGTGGTTCTTTAATACTACAGGGAAAAACACTTGATCCACACATTGTGGCTCCCCATTGTTTCCATTAGGAACTGAGCATCTCCTTCCTACCAACAGACACATAGATGCTATTTTGTATGACCTGAATGTTTATGTCTCTCTGAAGTTCATAGTGTTGAAACCTAACCTCCAAGAAAATAACATTAGTAAGTGGAGGCTCTGGGGGATGGTTAGGTTACAAGGATGGAGCTCTCCTGAAGAGGTTTTGTGCCTGTTTTAACAAAAGGGCTCGAGTGTGTCATTAACTCCTCTGTCATATGAGGACTTAGTACAGTGCCATACACAAAGCACAGAGAGAAACTTGACAAGACACTAGTTCTGCTGGCACCTTGATCTTGAACTTTCTAGCTTCTAGAACTGTGAACAATACATAATTAAAAGGGATGTGGGATTTGTTGATAGATGAACCAGTGTCAGATGCTTTGTGACAGCAGCCTAAAGGGAGATAGAAATTGTGTGAAAATGGGGAGTGCTGCTATAATGAATACCTAAAAATGAGAAAGTAGCTTTGAGTAGAAGCTGGAAGAATTTGGAGGAGCAGGCTAGAAAAATCCCGCATTATCATGGGCAGACTGTAAAGGATAATTCTGGTGAAGGCTTAGAGAGAAAGGAGACCTATAAGGAAAATTTCAGTCATCTTAGAGAATATCTAAGCAACTACAAGCAGATTGGTGGAAATATGGAGGGTAAAGACCATTCTTATGAGATCTCTGATGGAAAATGAAGACTATATTAATGGAAAGTGGAAGAGACACCGTCCTTGTTATAGAGAGCTAAGAAATTTAGTGGAAGTGTCATAATCATTTGGGGAACATAGAACTTGTGAATAATTATATAGACTATTGAGTAGAAAAAGTCCTTAAGCAAAATATCGAGAGTTTTACCTGGCTTCTTTTGACTCCAAGTGGAGACAAATGAATTAAAATGTAATTCATCATTTGAAAGTGTGTAGGATTTAAAGAATTGCAAAATTATCACTCTGCCTATGTTGTAAAGAATGCCAACAGTTTGTTGAGGATAGAACACCGAGGGTATGATGAAAAGATTCGCACAGATAGGCCATTAACTGTCATCAAGACAATGGAAGATTGACCTCCAAGGCATAACAGACCCAGTGTGACAAAGAGTGGGGGACAGAATTATGTCAAGAGAGGGTCCTTGGGTGTGGAAACGAGGCCATCATTGCCCAGTGCTGCTTCAAGTCCGTGCTCCCCAAATTCTGGCTCGATGCACTCAGCTATCTGATGTGTGGATCCAGGGTTTCCAGGTGTACTGCAGGCTGATTGTCCTCTTCTAGAGAACATGGGTTGTAAATGTTAGAGGTGTTTTGATGGTCCCATTTCCGCTAGTGCATAGAGTGCATGAGCCTTGGGGACGTGACTGTTTCCATCAAGATGACAAAATTTGTTGCACAGAACCTCAAGGCCCAGGGAGAAGTCTGCCACAGAAGCAGGGCCACCGCAGAGCTCCTCTTCTAAGGCTATGCCTATTGGAAATGGGAGAGTGGGGCTAACCCAGAGACCCCACAATCGGTAGTGCCACATGAGTGTGATTCCAGATGAGAGGATCTACAGGGAAAAGACTCCAACCTGTGAAGAGTGTTACATGGGGTGCACCCAGAAAAATAATTGGGTTGGAGTTTGCTGCTACCTATGGGGATAGTACCTGCTCTAGTGCATCTGGAAGGCAGGGCACGGAGTAAGGAGACTGTTCTCCAGCCTGCTGATTTGGTGCTAGCCCTGTTAGGTTTTGGACCTCATCAGGACCTGTCATTCTTTTTCTTTCTTTCCTATGTCTCCCTCTTGAAATAGGGGTATCTGTCCTACCACTGAATTTTGCAAGCACATAACTTATTTCATTTTAGAGGATCACTGCTGGAGAGCAGTTCAATCATAAGGATGAATTATACCTGGAATCTCACATTTATTTGATTTAGATGATATTTAGATGAGACCTAAGTTCATGCTGAAATGAGTTAAGACATCTGGGACTATGGTGATGGAATATATGTATTTTGGGTATGAGAAGGACATGAATTTTGGAGATCAGGGTGAAAGGTTATGATTTGAATTTCTATCCTTGCAAAATTTCTATGTTGAAACCTAACCTCCAAGGTGATAGTACTAGGAGGTGGGGTCTGTGTGAGGCCATAAGGTTATGAGGGTGGAGCTCTCAGGAAAGGGAGTAGCCTTTAAAATAAGGCTTGAAAGAAATTCTTAGCCTCCTTTGCCATGTGAGGATGCAGAGAAGGTCTCATCTATGGGGATTACATTCTAATCAGACACTTAATATACTCATACCTTCATCTTGGACATCACAGCCTCCAGAACCATGAACAATGTGTATTATTTATAAATTACTCAATCTTAAGTATTTTTGTTATAGCAGCACAAATGGACTAAGACACCATTCAAAGGCTTTCTTTCTCTTTCCCAAGGCTACATTGCAAAATCATCTACCTTTTTATCCTATCATCCCTTTCATTTACTTTTTCTCTTCCTAACTGCTGGTTCTGTTTTTATAGTGATTTACAACCCACTTCATATTTTGATGGAATAAGCCAGTAACACAGACAACAATCTGACCGATGGTAGATTAGGAATGTGTTAGAAGTTGAGATTTTTAGGTTGAGACACTGTGAGTACAAGTGCAGAGCAAGAGACTGAGCATGAGGTTCATGGTGCCTAGTCGAAAGTTTGAAATTGCTCCTGATAGGAAATTCCAGCTTGTGGACAATGCATACCTATTTCTGGAGCTGACATGGCGTGGGGAGGTAATCAGAAGAGAAATAATCAGAGACTCTTTTGGAGGATAACTGCTTCCACAGGGAAAAGGCCAGTGAATGAGGAGGGAGGAAAGTGCTGCCAGGCTGCCTTATTCTGCACATTAATGAGCTTCTAGGAGATCGCCTTGACGCTTCCCAAGTTATTAGACCTTGTTACAGTCCCGACCACTGGCTGTAGCTCAACAGGAAACTTGCAATTTAGAAAGTCTGCAATCACTAGTTTCCAGGGGTGCTTAAAAAATATTCGGAGCTCAGGGAGATTTGTGATTTTTTGAACGATTACATGATCTGTGTGCCAGCTCTGAAAAAAGGTGGTTAGTCAGTGAAGGGCAGTCAGTGAGATATAGAGAAGCTGAAGGGTGAGAACTGAGCTGTTGATATTTTCGTAGGCACAGCAAGTTTTGGAAGGCCAGCCATACTGCAATGCACTGATAGGTTTTATGTAAACAGCATATGCTCTGCTGACCCATGAGTTGTCAGCGCTCCTATTCTCCTATGTGAGAGCAGCCAAACACTGCCGAGTCAGGGAAATGGAAGAAAAAATGAACTGCCCTGTTTATTCCTTCATATTGCCCCTCCCCCATGCCCTGATCAGAGCATAATTTCATTGCTAAAGATAATTGCCCTGAACTCTCCAACCTTACAATCTATTCTTGGTGAAAAATCACTGGCCTCTAGATCTCAGTCCTTTGTTTTTCCTTCTTGACATACCAATCCCCCGTGAGACCAGGCGAGTTATGCTGAGAATAGTAATATCTAGCAAAGAAAGGGCCATTAAAGTCTTTTTTCAGGTGTGACCAGTGGGTAGCATCTGGTCAAGAATAGACCCTTTGTAAAATTTCAGCTTATGCTGCATTTCTAATCTCTTTGCAAGGAGTAAGCTGAAAAATAGAGAATGCTAATTTTAGGCTTTTAATTATTTTGAGAATCCATTCATTTAAAACTAGCATGCAAAAAGGAGAGCCTAGGCATGTAAACAGGATGCTTACCTTTGTTGTTGTGTATAGCGCACACCTTAGCTTTTAATTCTGCTTGCATTTTCCTGGGAGGCTTGGAAGTGGATTTTTTATTTTTTAGCTGCACTGTATGGTGCTCCTAAGATGCACACTTAAGCCTCTTTGAGCAGTTTCTCTTCATTAGTGCAAGTTGCTCCTATTTTGAGACTGTTTTTCTTTTTCCTTTCACTTCTTTGCTACTAAATTGTGTGCCTGTGAGAAGACTCTTGCTTTAAATGGTAAGCAATGGGTTTTAACTTTTAGCTGAAAGGTCATTCTCAGATAAATCTTTGGTTCTTCATCATAGCAGTGTTCATTAATGAACTATATCAATCTGTGCACTAATTCTTTTTTGCACTGCAAAAACAATGTAATGTTAAATCTTTTTGAAAAGAGAAAAAATAACCTGTGAAGGCAGTTTTTCTAGCAAGTTGCTCCTTCATGACTAATACCCTAGCAAATTCTTTGGCATTAAACTCAGCAGGGCTCCTTTCTCAGTTGCCACGTTATAAAGTAATTTCTACTTTCCTTCCTCAAATGGGTTTCCCAAGGACACACCTTCCATTCTTGGCATTCAATATCCACAAGGATTCTGAGATCACAAGCATGTTTCATGGTGCTTAGAAGCTCCAGAAGAGGAGATTGGCTATTGCTAAGGATATTTTCTTTTACTTTTAGCTTCTTGTATTCCCAATATGAATAATCCCAATCACTGTACCGTAAAGTAGGAATGGTTTTTAAAAAATATCCCTGGGATGACAGCTACTAGCAAACCTACTGTTGGTATCTCCATCTTTCAAGTTATGATCATCATCCTTATTCTGCGCAGCATCATCTTCATTTCAAAACCATTCGGTTGGCAATTTCCTCCACCACTCAGAGGTTTACACAAAAGACAGTTCTGGAAAAGACAGCACTGATAAACTAGATCCATAGGTGTGTGAGTTTTCTCTATTAAAATTGGGTTAATCATATATATTCCCTTGTATCTCTAGTTCTTCAGGGTGAATACACATATTATCAGGAAGCAAATTTCACCTTTCTTGAATTTCACGTTCTCTGGAAAAATCTACTTCAAAAACACTTGGAAGTTTTAGTTCTGATTGAGATACATATAAGAGGATCAGGGTATTTTCCTCTACATTCAAAGGAACTATATGTGTACTTTCTTATGAAAACAACAGCATATCATCATTCTTTCTCTGCAAATTCCCTGTGATTTCAAACATAGTCATCATTTTTAAAACTCATCTAGTTTTTTGAAAATACAGTATTTATTAAGTCTGCAGTCTGTTTTATTGAGCACTGACAAATCGAATAGGGGTTATATTGACATAGGCAAGCTTCTCTGACATTCATGCCAATTGGCAGCAACTCTTAGAACTAAGACTATTTAGCAAGCAATGTCTGGAGTGACTTTTGAAGTGCTTTGCAATCATCTTCTTCCCTTAAGCCGTTACTTCTTTCTTGGCTCCTGGCCTTGCCACTCAGAAGGCGCAGAGGTTGGCCACTTGCTCAGTGTATAGCCTCCTGCAGGTATAGCTCAGACTGAAAACATTGCTATGGGCCCGGCCGTAAGGATAGTGTGGAATGGGCCTCTGTGAGGCGAGAGAGCACTGAAGCAAAGCCTGTGAAGCTGCTGCTGGGCCTGGGAGCTTATCTGGAACCCCAGCGTGGCCCAGAGGGAAGCCGAAATAGATTTGTGGCAGCCAAGGTGAGCACTAATGTTTGTTCCTGCTTCTTCGCCCCTTATTGCGAGATCCAATATGTCACTATAGTGCCCTTTGCCACGTGTTCCCATTAGACCTCAGAGAATGCTTGGAGGCTTGTAGGAGCAAGGCGTCTCATTTTGACCTCCTTTCTAGTATTTCTCTTTTGCCTACCTACCCTCCATGTTCTCTTCCACTTAGGAGGTCATTTAATACTTACAGAAATCAAGTTAGCTCTCTCTCCTGCTCTATTTCTAAGCATAAATGTCAGCTATTCAGAAGGGTCTTCCCTAGCCAATAAGAGCTGTAAGACCCAGTGCTCTCCTGATAATTTTAGAGTTTTCCCATTCCGGGTGTAATAGGAACTCATGCTCTGCAGTCAGACTGCCTGGATTTGATTCACAGATGTTTCATGTAAAGCTGTTTGACCTTTGCTTGTTAACATAGATGTGCTTTAGTTTCTTCCTTTGTAAAATGGTAAGTCAACCCTTTACAATAGTTCCTGACACAGACCCACTCAGTAACCACTGGTTGGTATAATAATTCTCTCAGAGAAGCTTGTAGTATGTTCGTGGGTTGTTTACTTGTTTATTGTTTTATTCTCTTATGGCAAGTAGGGTTTGTGTGTTTGTAGTTTGTCACCGCATGCCCGTCACAGAGCCCAGTACCTGTCACATAAGCACTTAATAAACATTTGATCAATGAATCATTCTTATAGTATTTCAAAGTTGGACAAGAGCATTTTCATTGCAGCTTTATTAAAAATTCCACTTAGCTGGGCATGGTGGTTCATGGCTATAATTCCAGAAGAGGCAGAGGCAGGAGGATCACAAATTCAAATCCAGCCTGGGAACCATAGCAATTTAATGAGGCCCTGTCTGAAAATAAAAAAAATGAAAAAATGCTGAGGATCTAGCTCACTGCAAAGGCCCTAGATTCAATCCCCAGTGCCACGAAAGTAAATAAATAAAACTGCACTTAATTATTTACTTTTATATGCCATATTCAAATTCCTTTATTTTTCAAATGTTCTATGTGTTAACAATTTTGTTTATATAGATATACATCTGTATAACATTTGTGTATATTATATACACACGAATATACATATGTGTGTATATATATTACAATGTACTTTTCACCAATAAGAAGATTTAAGGATATTAATTCCCTGTAGAGATGGAAATCTCTTTGTAACTTTAAAAACATTATTTAAGACTTTACTAGCAAATGCTTGAAATTTATTGAGTTTTGTGAAAAAACAAGGTCTAAACTTTTATTAAATTTTAAAAATTAACTTCTTTAAATCTCAATTTGACTAAAATATGTAATAATTTAAAATTTTTCAAAGATATATTGAAAAACCCCCTGAACTTCAAATAAAGCCTGTGTATCATTCTCAAGAAGGTGTGTTTTTAGATAAAAAGAATGAAAACACCACACTGCATAGATGAAGCAGTTACAGTCAATAGGTAAAGAGCAAGTACAGTAAGACTTCAGCTCAAGAACACGTCTGTTCCTGAACATTTTGATTCACAAACAGAAGTATTTGGCAAAGTTTTGCTTTCATTTGTGAAGTCTGCATTGGGTGACGAACACGACTGTGGCTCTCTTCCGTAGCATCATGGAATGAATTACGTTTCTGAACTGAGAGACTACCATACTTCAGGCCTGAAAGTTCCAATGCCTTATGCATTTATTAGGACTGGAATTTATATTGGCATTTTTTTGGGGGGTGATTAGATGTTTCTAGAGTCAGACAACCAACATTTACTCAGCCCTGCCCAGCTTGGTCTCGGGAGTGGCCGATTCTCAGCTTGTGGATTGGCTCTGTTTGTCTCTTTGCCATTATGTGGACTGGAGTTTTCTATGTAGTTAATTGAAGTTGCAGTGGCACCTATGTTTGAGGTGATTGTCAGATCCTTAATGTCCCTTGTAGCTTTTATTACTGCCTTCGCTGGTCCCTCTTTGGTGAGAAGGTACTCCCCAGAAATGCATCGCAAAAATACACATAATGTCTCATTGGTCAACTTTGGCCTGCATCCTGATGGTAAACTCAGCCTGTCACCTCTCACTGTGTGGGCTGTGGGGAACACCTGTACTCCACACCCATAGAACCTCAGCAGGCATTAAGGTGGGAGGCTCTACTTGTGATAGGGCCCATGTTGTTGGGCCTGGCCTTTGGGTGTACACTCAGATCCCTCTTTGTCCTCCTCACTCACTGTTCTGGTGACTCTGCCGCAATTGCCTGGAAGATCTCTAGAACGTGACCAGCAGCTATCATGGTTACAGTTGGCTGTAGTTTTGCTCTTTGGAGTTAGCAGCATTTGGTGTCTCCTCATTCTTTCTTTAAATTTTGTTTTAAAGAGAGTAAAACTAAACATAATAAAACAGAACAAAGCAGATCAGAAGAAAACAATGTAAGTTACACAGATTTCAAAGCAAGACAACAGGAGATCATCACTATCTATCATATTGTCTCTTGTTTTCTTCTGAATAGTTGTCCATAGCTTCACACACAATGAATTCATACAAAACAAAATAGTATAGAACTGATCAGAACAGGATGATGAAGGCATTTTAGGCCTTCAAAACCAGACAATAGGGAAGTTAACAATGGCTGCCATAATGTCTCTCATTTTCTTCAAAATGGCTGTCCATACCTTCATGTATGGTGAAATTAAACAATATAAAACAGACTAAAATCACTCTGAACAAAGGATAATAGTATTGCTGGATTTCACATCATGGTGCTATGGAATCCACTCTGGGTACCATAGTGTCTTTTCCTTCAAAGTAGCTGTGTTACAAAGCTGAAGTGACAGCTACTTTGTAGCTGTCACTTCATCATGTGTTATATAATTGATTCTCATAAACTATTTAGGAGAAATTCTATGCATGTGTGAGTATCTACATGTTTACCTATGCTTTCTGTATTAGAGGGAAAAACAAAACAAAACAAAATTCCTAGAAAAGCACGAAACAAAAAAGACAAATAAGTAACAATAGCAAAGAGCCCACAACAGTGACAATGTAGGCCTTCAAAATTCTTTTTATCTTTCAATGCTGCCATGTCTTCTTCTTTTACACTGCAGCGATACTTCTGGGGTCATCCTTCTTTATGGCACTGGAGTGTACAAATACAGCGATACTTCTGGGGTCATGCGTGTTGATGAAACCATATCCGTTTCTTACATTGAGCTAGTCCACTGTTACCTAAACATTCCTTGTGATGACACTGTGCTGTCTGTAGATGCCACAGATGCAAACTGACCCAGGCCATTTCTTCCTGCCCACTGTCTGTGCTGAAAGACTAAGTGTTGGCAGTGCTGCAGAGGATATGGTGGGTGTCCAGTGAGTTCCACATATCCTGCCCCTGCTTCTGGTTGTGGAGACGATGGATGACCAGGCAGGCTATGAAAACAATTAGGCCAACTGGGGCTGCTCAGCAATCCTGAGAGCCCACTCTCTGCTCTTGTTACTGGTTGTTCTTCACGCCTTTGCTCTGAGCTGTGTTCTCAGCCTATTTATTTATTTATTTATTTATTTATTTATTGAGACAGGCTCTTGCTGAATTGTTAAGCTGCTAAGCTGCCCAGGCTGAGCTAGAACTTCAGATGCTCCTGCCTCAGTCTCCCAAAGTGCTAGAATTATAGCCAAGGACAACAAGCCTGGAAAATGTTAACTTTTTATGATAGATTTGTATATATTTTATGGTAGTCACTGATAAAATAGACTATCATCTACATATATTTTATGTATTCATGACCCATACTTTTCTTATTTTTAAAAATCTTTTTAAACTATCTGGTTTTTCTGCAAGGTTTTACACATGGTTGCAAATCTCCAAAGGCAAAGAAACAAAAATCTAAGTATAAGTGGCTCTGAACAGTTCAAACCTGTGTTATACAAGGTAATTTTATATATAAACACTATTTAAACAATGTAGCAGCAATACATTGGGGTAACTATGGTTCACAATAACCGATTATATACAGAGCCTGCCAAAAAATGTGTGCACACTTCAGAAGAAGAAAAATAGTATGCGGTTTTATCAACAGATGGTGTTGTCTTTGTATGGAAGAACATTGAGGATGTTGTTTATCACAGAAAATCCACTACACTACCAGCCCTTAGAAAAAAATTTGAATTCATGTGCAACAATCTCAGTGACCAAGGTTACACCAGCAACAGTTTGCCATACTACTAAATGTCTGAAAGCTGATGGCCACCACTTTGAGCACCTCTTGGAATTGTAGAGGTCAAAGGTAACTTGTATTAATCTCAGGGTGTCTCAAAAAACTTAGCATTAAAATATTTATACATGTTTTCCTTTTCCTGAAGTATGTTCACATTTTTTGGCAGATTTGGTATTTTATGAAAAATCTAAAATCTAAAATCTTGAAGGCTCCAAACATAAATAATAAAGGAAGATAAATTCTGGGTACAGTAACTAACAAACATTTAGGCTCTGAACTTTCCAGGTATGCTCTATAATACTCACTTTGTTGGATTTAGAAGCAAATACAATTTTCGAATATTCTCCTGGAACAGAACTCATTATTAGGTTGGGGACTTATTGTACTCTGATTTCATTAGTCTATGATTTATGTTTGTGTTAAAATGTCACATTGTACCCTATTAATACATATAATTATTACAGGTTAATCAAAATATATGAAAATAAATACAATGATAATAAAATAGAATGCTTCTTTATTCTTTCATATTTCAGAGACTCCTTTATGTAGCTTTAATTTTTAAAGTTATGTGAATTATTTATGTAAGGTAAAATCTATAAATCTAGTTAAGTTAAGAGACAAACGGTTTATAATTTGTACCCTCCATCTTATGGCTTTTCTTCTTAGACAAATTTTTTCTAAGTTTTTGGTTTATGCTTTCATTTAAACAATAGAAATCAGTGCACATGAGTTAATTCCCTAGTCTTAATTATTTTTGGCTTGCTGAGACAAAATACCCAACACCTAAAGTTAAGGGACAAAAGGTTTATTTTGCTCACTGTTTGTAGAGGTTTCATTGCAGTCAGTCCTGGAGTCAGCTGACTCCAAGGCAGGGTGGCTTTGCTGAGGAGAACAGTTTATAACAGGTAGAAGACAGCAAAGTCAACAACCGACCTTAACGGCATTTTTCTTCCCCTTCTATACTCTAGCCAGGTTCCTGCGATTGGTGGGGGATGCCAAATCAATTCCAGCATCACACATTCCAGGTCAGTCACCTCTGAAAAAGCCCTATGACCGCATGAGGCTTTGGGGGAACATCTGGACACAAGCTGTAACAGGTGAACAATGGCTGTTTCTAAAATACTAGTATGAACCCATGAGTTTCAGTATTTCATGTGTTGATTGAAATATTTTTCTATCTTTGGTTAGTAGATGCCTCATTACGTTGGTGCCTATCCTGGGCCAGAACAAAGCACATTTATTAGACTGACTTACAGGATCACAATATGGGCATTGTGACAATGTCTGTCTGCATGCTGGAAACCTGGAGAAGACAGTAGCTGCTTGGTCCAAGGAACTGTATAGTGCTGCCCACATTCAGAGAGGATTTCCACTCCTTCAGAGTGGATATTCCTTCAGTTCACTTATTCACATATCACTCATCTCTAGAAACATGCTTATAGATAGATACTCCCTCTACTAATTTTCTAGGTATCCAGTTGACAACAAAAATTAACCAGCATGCTGCCTGAGGTTTGTGGATACAACTAGCTTTTTTGATTTTTGGTATGAGAAAATGTGTTCTCTCTCCTTTTTAAAAGCTAAACAATGGCTCTATACATTCTTTTCTTTACCCTGTGTGAATATAGTATAATTTATTCAAATGATACTGCATTTGTGAATTTTTGAGTTGTGCCATCAGTCATTATTATGAAAAAAGTGGCATGAATAGTCTTGTACCTAGCTTTCCATATTTTGCTAATATATCTTTCCTATAAGTATGATGTCTCTGTCAAAGTATACATTCATACATGATTTCAGGCATAGTCTCTTAAAAAAGACCATCTAGTAAATTGTGAACCATTTATTTTCTGGCTGATCATATAGGAATAGCCTTTCTTATGATAGATAAAACATCCCGCTCTTGGTCCTAGTGAAAATAGGAAGAACGCGTTAATGTTTCTTTCATTCTTTCTTTCTTTCACTTTTTTTCTTCCTTTTTTTATTTTTTTGTCTTTTTGAGACAGGGTTTCACTATGAATTTTAGGCTGGCCTTGAACTGACTTTGTAGCCCAGGCTGACTTCGAACTCACTTGAAATTCAGTACAATTATAATGATGCTGGATCATATATTTATTCTTTGAATTTGTTTATTCAAAATTCTTTCTACTAAGCCTAATAAAGTTCATCTTGAAGCTGAAGCATGCATGTAATATTCTTGGGGGAACTTGGATGAAAAGCAGATGAGGAAAGTTCTATATACCTTGAACAGTATGTGGATTTTTCAGGGGCATTTCAAGTCCCCCAGCCAGTATAGGAGTAAATTTTAAAAATAGCACTTCTTAGGTGGTTACCAAGTGAACTCTACTAGTTTCCTTGCACATGGCTTCCTTTGCTTCCCCGTGGGTGTCACCTTGATTATCTTACTGCCTCCTCATTCATTTATTCATTACACACGTATTCATTGAATTAATTTTCCCATGAATACACTGGGAAGTTTTTCTCTCACTAGTCATCTTATTTTTTGCAAAGTTAAGGGTTAACTAGAATATTCAATGCAGGTTGAGAAAAAGAAACAGTGAAGTATGAGATTTTGACCAGTGTTGCCATGCAGAAGGAATGCAAAGACATTCTCATCTGTGAAAAGCAGATGTTGGGAACACAAAATTTGAAGCTGAGAGCCAAGAGTACAAGTACTGTGGCATAGTGATTAAATCTCAGTATCCATGCTTATAAAATAGGCATGATGATTGTACCTAATACATGCAATTGTAGAGACAATTGGTGAGTTAAGATTTATAAAGCCATTAAAATAGTGCCTGGTATCCCATAAGCATTGTATGAGTATTTGCCAAATCTGCTAACCTCCTAATAAATGATATCGGTAACTTAAAAAAAAGTTAGTTAGATGCAAAGTGCTTGTCACTGGATTGTTAGAGAATCCTCAGTTCATCACAGTACTTGCAGCAAAATGCAAGCTGCCTCTCTGCTTTACTGCTTACTGGGGAAGGGATTCTCGTGTGTTTGTGTTTACAACTTTTTATCTTCTTTAATCTGAGCATTTTGTCTTTTAAATCTTCTCATCCACTAATTCTTTCTCTCACAAATCCTGCTACATCACCACAAAGGAGGAAATATTTTTAGTTCCTGTGAGTAGCAAAGTAATACTCTTCTTGATTAAAGGTGCAAACTGAAGACCAAGAAATGTGTGCACGGTGGCACTTACTAATGAAACTTCATCAGACATTTTCCATGCCACATGTCATTTTCAGTCTCTAAAGATCCTCCTTCCTTTACCACCTTATAGCTTTTATCATATGTACTATAATTCATACCCTTGCTCGGACCCTTTCTGGAGGCCAAGTTCTTATTTATGACACAATGTCAGTATGGGAACATGGGTGTCCTTGAGTAAGTGATATCTGGTCTTAGATAACACCTAGCTGTATTTCAGGTCAACCTGTATTTGGTCTATGAAAACCATTCTGTTTTGTCACTAAGAATCTGTCTGAGTTTTCTGAATGTGGTTTCTCAGAGACAAGAAAATAGCCAGCTCAAAGGATAGCTGAGAAATATACGCTTCCTTGGCAGTTAGTTGATATAAAATGTAAAAGTCTTACTGAACTTACATACACTTACTGCAATAGAATAAAACCAGTGTGGATGGACTCTAAGCCTCTTCCTATTTCTTCTTGTGTACCCAGGAAATCTAAACTTCCAATCTCCTCTTGCAGTTATTTTGGGACTATGTAACTGGATCTGTCCAACGGGATGTGCAAAATTGAAATACACTGCTTTCAGAATCAAGTATAAAATTCTATTACTATCATCCACAATTATCCCTTATTTTCCTGGGATCTTGGAGGCCAATAATTAAAATAGCAGCCTTTAAAGATGGTTAAAGTCATCCTTTGGAGAATTGTAGCCTTGGGGACCCTCCGATCAGCCACTATGAAATGAAATTGTCAGAGCATCCAACAGCATTAGTCTGTTAAATACAAAACAAAGATTCAGAGAGGTGCTTTAGGTGGCCCAGAAAATATCATGCATTATAATTTTCTGAGGTAAAATGTCACAGGTCGGTTCATTATTACTGCAGGGTATCTGGTAGCATTGACAACAATTTTCACTACTCAAGGAAGCAGAGGTAGGGAAAAATTTTAGTGATTTTCCTGTAAACACATAGCTAGTAACTTTTACAGGCCAGATTCAAACTCGGGTCTGATGCCAAACAAAGCTTGTGATTTTCAGTATTCCTTTCCACTGGCTTCCTGAAGCTGTCAGGCTTGTGTTTGGTTGATGTTCTAGAAGCTAACCTGGGTTTAGCT
>PVJX010024163.1:0-28314 GCA_004027295.1 Dolichotis patagonum | reverse complement strand
AATGGATTTTGTAAAAATGGAAGGGAAGTTCTCTAAAGGATATAATGGTATGTATAGTGTGTGAAACAAATGGCCATATTACTGAGTTTTTGTTAAATAATTGAACAGAAGAGTTTGTCCTGACAATGTTTGAGTGTCTAGCCACTTTTTAACTTTAACAACTATTGTTATGTTAACAATATGTAGTGTATCAACTAGTGATTTTATGATGTTAGTTTTGTTTGAACTCTGTATTCTACTTTTCTTCTTGATTTTTCTATTTTGTCTTTTTTAAATTTTCTTTTCTCTCTTAAAATAAAAATAAAAATAAATTTAAGTTACAGTTTTTTCCTAAATCTTATATTCTAGATGGTTCTGATTTTAATTCTGTGCTTCCCTTATAAAAATTCAAAGATGAGCTAGATTGACTTATCATAACTTAGTTGCTGATGTTATGTTACATGTAAGAAAGACAACCATTAAACCTGTAGATATAATCATTAGTTTACACTGATAATACAGCATGCATTGGAAATTGATTGTGAATTTTATTATAGACCAGCAGAATTTATTTAAGAATGTCTAAAAATGCAGAAAAGCAAGGAAACTCTATTAGGTATGAAATATTTTACTTCTCACACTGTATGCCATTTGAAATTCACATAGGAGTAACAATTTTCAAACTACACACAATGAATGAAATTAGACAATTCACTGGTAAACTCAGAAGAAGGAAACATTAAGTTGCAAGAATATAAAAATGTAAATTGATCAATTGGTTCAGCGTAAATATCACATGCATTATTAGAAGCAGGTATAACAAAGTATATAATTTTTTCAATCCAAGAATATTTTGGCTTGTGAAATGAAGAAATAAATCATTTTATATTAAAGGTTGTATAATACTTTAACTGCTCTTAAGAAAGGCTATACATGCACACACACAATTATATTTATTTATATGTATCTCAGAACAATAACAATAAAACTTTCTGGACAATCTTTCAGAAAGAAAAAATGCAAATGACTTGCACTAAAATAAAGACACAGCAGGAAACGATCTTGGTGAATGCTGTGTATCAGCCTCCCATTTGATCCATAGCAGAAATTACCAAGATGGATGGACGTTTCTTCCACCGACATTGTTATTTTATGTGTTCATTTCACTTCTTGCTTTTTCCAAATTGACCAATTTGTGCATTCACGTGGTAGCTCTGTTTCAGTGATAGAAGGTTATACATCTTCTGGTTTTAGTACATTACAGTAAGCAGCTGGACATCTCTCATACAGGGACAAAAATAGCAGGGAAGTTGGAGAGGTGATGATTGTGTCACTGTCCCCCAGCTAACGTGCATAGGAGCACACCTGCCATGGGCCGCGTTGGCTTATTACACAGTGAAGTGAGGAACAGCACACAACAGGGAACCTGTAGGGTGTCTCAGTTACAAAGCTGCTGGAAAGTGCTTATTGTAGGATTTGGGTTTGAGACAGGTAACCTTAGAAGGAAGTAAAGAAGCAGGATTCTGCTATAAATTGAATGCTGTTGGGAAGTGAGAGATCAACTATGCCTGAGCACCTCAGTAAAACTTACCAAATAGAAAGGAAGACCTGACATAATTTCCTAAGGAATATGAGTCAGCAGAGCCAGTGTGATCATTTCGTTTTTCTTGGTTTGGATAAAACAAGTAAAAAAAAAAAAAAACATATTGCTTAGATGTCCCCAAATCTCTATTGCTTATATATGTGGATCCTTTTCAAGAATTTTGAACCACGCAGACATGGAAATGTCAGTGTTTAGATTTTAATCTTTAGTGCTTGCCAAAATGGTCTCCTCACAATTTTGCTCACAATTCTAGAATTTCTAATTTTGGCTAGAAATATGCATTCTAGGTCTCTTCCTCCCTACCCTCCTTCCCTCTCTCTGTCCCTTCCTCTTTCTTTGACACTTTCCTCACCACTGCACCTCCTCTTCTTTCAATAAACCTTGGAAGGAGCTTTCTCCTTGTATCACTAGCATTATAGAACATACTTTGGAAATTAGTGATATTTTATATAGTGACAACTACATGCATGATTATACTTTCGCTTTTTGTGCTTAAAGTTTTGCTTTTTGTGCTTTATGTCACCAGTGAAATTTGTGGCTACACTTTTGTTTTTAAAACTCATACATCTGAAAACGATGAATTACCCTTTTCACAGGTCATTTTTTAAATTTACTGTATCATCTAGGTCTATGTTTAACACACTATGGTAGTTCAATGACTATCCATTAATTTAATTTGCTCATATGTATATTATAAATAAAATAACCTTACATCTCTATTTATAAAATCTTATTGCTGTTTTCAGTGGTTAATTCACAGGGATATTAGTTGTTTTAGAAAATGTTAGTTCTGAGAAAGCTGATAAATTTGTTGACACTAGAAATTACTTGTCAATGTGTAGATTTAATTTGGTTATGGCTATCTGGAGTTCTATATGCCTCACATCTCTGTATATCAAGTCCTTTCCCATGCTTAGGAAGTATTCTGCTAGTACTTCTGCAAACAGACTTTTAATGTCACTTGTGTTGACCTCTGCTTTTTCGCTGACACCTATTATTCTTAAATTATTTTTCTTTGAGTCATCCTGCAGTTGTTGAATTGTGGTTTTCTTGCTCCTCGTTATTTTTAAGAGACCTTTAATTTCATGATTGCAAGCTGCATGCCTGTCTTCAAGGTCTGAAAGACAGTCTTCAGTTTCTTTGAAGTGGTTTTGCCAGCTTTCAATGGAGTTTTTAATTTCTCTTTGAGACTGGATATCTCTTTGAAACTGTTTCATGCATTCTAAATCTCTCTTATAATATTCATTCAGGGTTTCCCTCACTTTCTTATGCTCCTCTATTTTTTATCTATGTCTTCTTTAGAGATGCTTAGCAATACATTTATTGTGTTTTCCATTTCTTCTTTTACCTGAGATAGCATTTTTATTTTAATTGTCTTGTAGCCTCATAAAGTTGTTTCTCTACTTCAGTTGCCATCACTTCGGAAACTTCAGGTGTGTGGCTCTCAATCTCTTTCGTGTTTATATCTCCTAGACTTGCACTTCTTGGGTTGGAGTCTAGAGTCTGCCTTTTGCTTCTTCATCTTGATGTTTTCCTGGGTTCATCCAATCAAGTGGGTAGTGGGGTTCCAGGCACTTAGTGCATTGGCTACGAATCCTCCAAAGTGTGATTATTTGTTTCTCCTGGCCAGTGCTGGCTAAGGATGTCCAGTGGTGGCCTCTTGGGGTGCTGGTGCAGGGTCAGCTGAAGTTTTTTCTAGCCTGTGCTGGCCACTTGGTACTGGAAGTACCAGGATATATATATATATCCCTGAAATTTAGCACAAGAACAGAATATTAAAAGCTGTTAGAATGGACTGGAGATTTAGCTCAGTTGTATAAGCGCCTGCCTGGCAAGCAGGAGGAGATCATGAGTTTGATCCCCAGTACCAAAAAAAGAAAAATAAATAAATAAAATCTTTTTAAAAGCTAGAAATTTAGCTCAGTGGCATAAGCATCTGCCTAGCAAGCATGAGGTCATGAGTTCAATCCCAAGTACAAAAAATAAAACAAAATAAAAATAAAAAATGAAAGCTGTTAAAGAAAAGAAACAAATCACCTATAAAAGGAAACCATCAGAATCATGACAGATTCTCAACACAAAGCATCAAGTGAAGATCTTGGAGTAAAGTATTTCAAGTCCTGAAAGAAAATAACTTCCAACCCAGATTGATGTACCCTGCAAAACTGTCTTTCAAAATTAATGGAGAAGCAAGATACTTTCATGACAAAGAACAACTGAAGGAATTCATGAGCACCAAGTCAATATTACAAAGAACACTGAAGGACATTCTAGAGAGAGAGAAAAAAGACCACGTTTCCAGGAACAGTGGCAGAGGGGAATCACTGAGCAGGGCAGACAATTTAGTGGACAAGAAAAGTACGCAACCAACACCAGCAAAATATCATGGCAGAGACAAGTGAGTGCATATTGGCCATAATCATTAATGTATATGGTCTCAGTTGACCAATAAAAAGAAACACAGGAGATAGGATCCGTCAACATGCTTTATTCAAGAAACACATTTAACTCAAAAGAAAATTCATAGACTGAAAGTCAAAGGAAAGAAAACAATGCCCTACATGACAGGGAACCAGAAAGTGGGAGTACCTTCCCATCCACTGCAGAATGGATAAGAAAGACATGATATTTTTATACAATGGAAAGCCTCTCAGCTACAAAGAAAGATAATCTTGAGGTTCTTGTAGGTAAATGGAGACAACTTGTGATGATGCTCCTGGATGAAATGGTTCAGAGTCACATGGGTGAATATTGCGCTGTCTCCCTAGTATAAAAAACTAAAGGAGTTAGTGGGATTCAAAATGCACAATATAGCCAGGGCTTTAGCTCAGTGGCTTAAGCACTTGCCTGGCAAGCCTGAGGTAGTGAGTTCAATCTCTGATACCAAAACAAACAAACAAACAATGCACAATATGTACTGTGAAAGTGAAAGGGGAGGAAATGTGTAAAAAGGGAAGGCAGTGGCAATTGTTAATATGTTACCTTGCTTTGAAGCCCTGTATTATTTTCATTGTTCTGTTTAGTCTGGTTTTATTCTGTTTTGTTTTGATTGATTTTATTATATTTGATGGCATGGACAGCTATTTCAAAAATAACAAAATGTAATAATGTAGCCATTAATGATTTTCTATTATTTTGTTTTGAACCCTGTATTGATTTACTTGTTTTACTTTTGATTGATTTTATTCTATTTTGTTTTGTTTGATTTTATTATGTCTGATGGATAAGCAGCTGTTTTGAAGATAACAAAATGCATTATGATAGCCACTGTTATATTCCTATTGTCTTGCTTTGTAGTCCTGTATTGCTTTAATTGTTTTGTTTTGATTGTTTTTATTCTGTTCTGTTTTGTTTTATTATGCCTGATGGAATGGGCAGTTATCTTGAAGATAACAAGAGGCATTATGGTAGCCATTATTGATTTCCTTTTACCTTGTATTGAAGTCTTTTATCATGTTTACTATTTTGTTTTGAATGACTCTGCTCTGTTTTATTTCTTTCAGTTTTATTCTCTTTAAAATAAAAAAGAAATTACTTGTCAACATTAGAAATTTGTCAACATTAGAACTTACTAATTATTTAAACAGTATTCTTAATTTATTATAATATGTTGATTATCTCCACTAATACCAAACATAAGAAAAGTATTAGACATAGCTCATCCACTCTGGTAACACACAAGGTCCTTAACAACAAGTAAGAGAGATCTTGACCAACACTGAGAGGGAAAGCTTTGTTTCCATTTGCAATGTTTTTTAGCAACTGGCTGATTTTCTGGGAAAACCACTAACAGGACACTCCAGGCTTCTGTCTCATTCCCCATTCACTTCTTCCTGGTGAATCAAGAAAGCCTTAAACTGATGATGAGTGTGGAGGAGGCAACTGTACACAGGACATTGAGATTTTGCTCTCAGAGAGTGTACAAGTACTCTACCCCTTACTGCAAACTCACAGTGGCAGCCCAGGGAAGAACTGAGATTCTTCAGTCTGTCTGTCTATTCTTTCACTGCAAGTTTTATTAATGATGAAGGAGATATTCTGACCTCTCAACTCTGTTTCCCTCTTGAATTATTTCAAGATGCTTCAGATATAGGTGGAAAATAATGTTTCTTATATTTGCTCATGTCGATACAGAGAGCTTAAGCAAAAAGCTTACTCTGTTCCACTACTAAAGAGGTGTAGGGAAAAAATGCCTACTGAATTCTGTCATGGAGAACATAGTATGTGCTACAAAGATATTCTCTAACAAGCTGAAGCCAGTGTTCCAGGGTTCTGAAGAAAGGGCAAGACTGATATTACAGCTAAGAGGGGAGAATGGTTTAGCATCACCAGAAGAGCTCTAGGAAGAGAAAGAAGAAGAAAATATGGAGCTGATACCACAATTGAAATATAGGGAACTTTTAAGCTTAATGTTTGAGTTTGAAAATTCAAATCCAATATGTATTTTATATACAAAGTGTGAAATTCTCTTACATCAACAGAGAAAATATAAATATGTTACTGTTTACATTACTTTAATGCTTACTAAATTTCAGTGTTGTGTGTACTAATATTTGTGGTCCTTAAAACTATTTTAGTTAATGCTGTGAAATGCATTTAAATGTGTTTATTTATATATTTTTTGACACAGGGTTTCACTATGCAATTCAGGCTGGCCTTAAACTCAATGCATAAGGTCCTTGCCAGAAAATACCAGGCAAGAGTTATTAAATACCTGTCAGCCAACCCCTCCGTGAAATAAGAACTTACTTCCTTAGATCCTGATTTCTCACTGTCTTAGTGTCTAATGGAAATTTGAAGCCAGTCTTCATGGAGAAATCTCTTCATTATGCCACATCCACACTTCAAAAACTTAGATATATATGAAGGAGATATGGAGTAAAATTTATGAGAGTTTCTAGTGCAGTAAGGTGAGAAGAAATGAAAAACATAAATTAAGATGCAACATGATCTACGGCCCAAAATCATTCACAACCTATTTGGTTACACGTGTGTCTTAGTGAGATAGAGTGAGCAATACAATCATTGCTCAGAATATCACAAAAGTATATTGTTACTTGAAATTTTCATAAACACAAATAAATATTATATGACTAACCTAGAAATCCACTCATTCTCTAAAACATAGAATGAGTCATTAGGCAGATAACAAAAGCCTGGAAACTCAACCTGTAGACACTGTTTCCAGAAGCTTTACTTCAGCATCTTTATCACGTTTTCACCGCATTGGATGCTGAAAAGAACGGCACAGTTATCTTTCTGCACCTGCAAGGGTCGATTCTGGGGCCTCCATGGAAACAAACTCAGCAGAAGTTCCAGTCCCTTATATAAAAATGGCAAAGTATTTGCATACCACCTGCGCACATCCTCTAGCACATATTTTCAATCAACTCCAGATTACCTGTATTAATGAATACAATCCAAATGCTATGGAAATAATTGCTATGCTGTATTGGTTAAGGGGAAAATATCTGCTCATGTTTACTGCAAATACAACCATGATGGCTTTAAGTACACAGAATACAAAACTCTGATAGAACAGTGCTCCAGCTAAAGCTTTTGGCAAAAGATTGGGGATCAGTGAAAGGGCAGAAGCCTGGAGCACAGTGTACCTGCAAACCACTCCCTCCCCAGATCCACCATACAGCTTGCCACATGGAAAATTCAAATTCTAGTTTTTGGAAAATCTGTAATTTTTTTAAAATAATACTCTCCATACATACTTGGTTAAACCCATGGATGCAGAATCTGTGAATACAAACACTGAACTGTGCTCTTTAACTCAGCTTTTCCTGCTACTAACAGTTTCCATGTAATCTAGTTTTTACTGATGAAATTCAGCATGAGTTATTGCATTTGACAGGAAGTGGAAGACGTGATTGGCTAGGGATATCCTCCCGGCTCTTCTTGCCTTACCTTGGAGATGAATGTTGATGCTGTATAGATTGAAGATATCATTGAACTGCTGAAGCCAGGTCAACGATTTCCTTCTGGTAGAATTTGTATAAGAGCAATGTATGTTGTATTTGATTAAGCCATTATTGTAGCTTTTGCGTGGTTGCAATTACACATTGTTTAAGTAAATATTTGCTTTATGGTGTTTTCTTGGTTTTGACATTATAATATATATATATATATATATATATATATTCACTGGTTCATCTCTGTGCTTCAGTTTCTTATATTTTAACTATATTTTATAAAACTTTAAAAGCTATTCATCAGTGTTGAGAATTAAATACAAAACAAAAAAACAAATGGTAGAATTCATGGGCAGCTGCTAAGTTGGACCCTTCTCCTGTTCAGTCTGCAGTTTAACCTTCCATCCATTATGACTGCCTGATCCATGGTAGAGACTCGTGACTTATTCTGCATCCCTAGGCAATTCTCATCTCCATAATAGGACATGTCTAGTAAGGGGCATATCACTACAAGGAATAGGAGCTTCACTGCTTTCCTGGAAACAACCTGTTCTCCACCTTTCATGCCTCCAGTTTTAATCAGGGATCAACATAAAATATTGCCAACTTTTCCTTAGACACAGACTAAGAGCATTAAATTTTGGGCTTTTGCTGTAAATACCAGAACAATGAGTGAAATATTCAATTGAAATTAATGAGATATATTTACAGATGTGTTGCTTTGTTTTTCTTTTTAATCTGCCATTTATAACTAAATTTTAAAGTCATAGTTATTACAAAATTTATGGTGTATTCAAACTAGAACTGAAGCCAGGATTTGAGAGTTTAAGCAGATAATTTAAACAAATGCAGTAGAGATTGAAGTTTTGGATTTGGTTTAGAAGCTCTGCTAATTTGAAGAGATTTTTTGAATGTTCACATTAGGAAAGTTATAATCAAGATGCATATTGTAAGTCAAGGATAATCATCCTTTATTACGGAAATGTCAAACATGAGCTGAATGATTTCCATGCTAACTGCATTTAACCTTGAACAAATATTTTAATAAATATGTTTCAAAGTTTTTGTAACAATTGAGATATTCCCAGTGAGGAGTACAATTAAGAAATCTGTATTATTTTACAAGTAGACCAGCTGCTGGGATATTTCTTTGTGAAGTTGGGGTTTGATGCAGTTTCTGGATGTTCCAAGTAAAAGTAAAACGTAACTAGGAATCTTTGGATGTGTTAATTTAATTAGAAAACCCAAAGCAATAGAAGCAGATTCATTTCAATTTGTATTTACTTGGTGTTTTAAAAATACTCATTTTTATTGTATTTCCAATTAATTCAATTCACAAAAGAGACCACACATATATAACCTGCATTTTGGATTTAAATGAAAAAAAAAAGAATTATGGATATTCGTGAAATTTCTGTTTCAAGAAAATGTGCAAATATTTACAAAGTTTAAAGTAACCTTGGATTACTCAAAGTAGGGAAGGTTGAATATATTTAATAAAAGAAAAAAATAAACCTCAGTAAACAAATAAACAACACTGACTTTAAAAACCTAATATAGTCAGTGGAGAATATGAGCATGTATTATAGTTGCCAAATTAGGGGCTGAATTCAAGATTTTAAGTATACTTCACATATGCCTATATTTCTACAGAGGTATTAGTTTCAAGCTTAAATATTTCATACTTCATTATTTGAGTCATGTGTACCTGTACTCTCTTGCTGTAAATATGTGTGGAGACGAAATGCAAGCAGATTAAATATAACATAGTTCTATCATTATGAGTCCCCAAACATGAATACTGCAGATTTTGATTGGCCTAAGATTTCTTGGGTAATAGTATTTCCTTACCGTGGCAAAGCTCACATGTTGCTATTTTTGCAGTAGTATAATCTAATCTGATTTTCTATTTAATTTTTAGTTGAACTGTGTTTTAGTTTTTCCTAGTTAATATCCAAATCAATACTTCCTCAGCAGTAGGGTATTGATTTTTCTGGTTTACCTGTAGTTAGTTACCTATATTTCAGGTAGTTGTTAACCCACTTGGAAACTGCCAACAATTTATCGATAGAGACGAAAACAAATACGTACAGAAATAGTAAAGTCATTGTTTCTTTTTGTGGAGGAAAATCACTTTCCCACTGCCACTGTTAGATGATTTTCTAAGTACATTCACTGTGCTTTCCACTGTCCTTTACGGTCTCATGAACTGTTACACCTAGCATATGCCCGAGGCATCATCCTCAGTATCTCCTGCACCTCTGGATCACCTTCAGCTTCTCTCTAGGAACTTCCCTCAATGGTGCAGATAAGAGCTGTGAAATATGCACAAAATTATTGTAAAGCTCAATATTTCATTTGTACACTTTCTATGCTACTCTTATTCATATTGTATTTAACATAACTATTTTTGCATTTAATGGTTATCCAATAGTTGCAAACTTAAAAGTCTTGTGTTTTTGTGTCAGTCACCATCTAGAGTGACTAGTCAGCATAAATTACTTGAATAAAATGAAAGTTTTTCATCTATACAATTAAGTCTGATAAGGAAAAGACACTGTGTCCTGCCTTGTGTAATCTGTCTCTTTAAAGCACCTTTCACTGTGGTCAATAACTAAGTAGTTACTGAACTAAATTTGGGAATTTTATTGTGATTCTGGATCTATAAATTATGCAGTCATTTATGTCATCATTTTGAGGACCATTTCCTCCTACATGTTGTCCTTTCTTTGCCTGTCTCTGATTTTGATCATGAATTTGTGAAAGTATCCTGAGGATGTTTTAAACTGCAAGAACAGCAGTATGTTAAGTCTGTAACCAACCAGTGCTCTAGATGAGCTACTAAAGGGCTATGTTTGACATTTTCTTTGCATCCTACTTGTCTAATTTTATTAGGACTGTGCATCAACATCAACTTTCTATTTCCTTGTATCTGGATAAGTTTGGGGAAACAGAGAGCTATAGCTAAATAAAGAGCTTTTATTAGTTTGATTGAGGTTAGCCACAGAAAAATAATTAATCAGCATCAAATTTAGCAAAGCAATCCTGGAGTTAGCTAAGAACTGTATTCTATCAGGGTATGCGTAGGAAGCTGACTCTGAAATGTGGTTTTCAAGCTGAGCTATCCAGGGACTGGCTGGCAGTAAAAACTGTACTACTTGGGAAAGAGGCCGTGTTGATTGGCCACGGCATGATGTGTGGAGTGCTGCTTTGCAATGAGGTATAGTTTCACTGGCTGTGTGCCTTTGGGAGGAGTAACAGTGGAATGAAATGCGGCACGCACTCTGCACCACCTGTTTGAAGGGCTCGGAGCAGGCAGCAGTTGCACGAAACAGGGTGGAGACTGTGGATGATCATCAGCGCATTGCAGTCAAAAGCTGATCATCAATGCATTGCAGTCAGAAGCTGAAGGTGAATGATTCCAGTATAAGGGAAAAAGTAAAGCGTAGAAAGCTACTGTGGATGCACAAGCAGAAAAAGTTGCCTCCCTCAGCCGTAGGTCAGGAAAAGATGAAAATCCAGCTTACGTCTTATTTATGAGAATGGCGGATCTCCAGAGAAGAGTTCTTCAGTTTTTGCACATTCAGTACGCCAAGGTCAGGACCTTGATTGTGAAAGCGGGACAATTTAGATTTGCAGGGAGAACATCTGTACTGAAGTCCTTGCAGCCTCCACTCTCCGCATCCCCTTGAACCTTTCAGGCCTTCAGAAATAACACACTTTTGCCTATAGAGGCCAGAACTCTTCTCTATTTCAAGACAACTGCAGAGAGCTCTGCAATAAGATCACACATACCTCCCTCGGATCTTCCTCCTCTCCTGACTGGTCCAGGAGGATGCGCGGGCACCTTCAGCAGAGGACAGTTCCTGTGCTGGAGCAGGGCCAGGGAGAGCAGACTCCACGCAGATACTGAGCGCTGTCTCTAGAGGAGCAGAAAATAAGAGCTGTGGAATGAGATCATCCTGGAGCAAGAGGTGTTGGGCTCTCTGATGGGAACTGAGATGACAGAATCCTGAAATGGCAGAACCGATGTGGTAGTTGGTACTAGCAAAGAGAATTTTATCATTTGAGGGCTAATGTCCTTCAAATCTTTGAATATTAGTTGCATTTGTGATGTGAGACATTTCAGAGATACTTAGATCATGATGGCTCCATCCTCATTGATGATTAATGCCATCACCACAGTAGTTGATTTATTAATGTGAGAATGGATTTTCTCTCTGTCTGTCCCTCTCTCTCATTCCATCTCTGTCTCTCCATTCTTATCCATTTCTGAAAATTTCTGCCATGTTATGTTACAGCATGAAGATTCCTATGAAACACCAGCTACTTTGTATTGGAATTCTCAGCCTGTGAGCAAATAAATGCCTTGTAATTATAAATTACTTAGTCTGTGATATTCTGTTTCAGAAACACAAAACACACTCAGACAGGAGAAAAGTAATTGCAATGAATAGCTGATGTGGCAGTTGGGGTCCCAAGCCCAACTGATCTCTGGATAACCTAAATGGAACACAAAATCCTCCCAAGCAAAATGCTTGGTATCCAACATGGATATAGTTCAGCGGGTAAGCAAAAACCAATAGAAAGTTTAGACGATCAAGCAGCGGAATGTGGGAATTTCAGTGAAATGTGATGCTCTTTGAATATCTTCTGAACTTCAGCTATAGCGGCCACAAGAGGAAGAGTGTCTGGGTCAAAATGAGGAAAGTTTTTCCCTATGGAGACTTTTAATCTTGTTTTAAAGACTATTATACAAAGGCCAACCTTGAAATTGGTTTTGGAAATGTTGACCATGATCATGATTCCCCTATTAGTGTGGAGGCACTAAGGAGTCAGGCAACAGAGAAAACCCTTGTCCCTTTCTTGCTCAGAAAGTATTCAGAGGCCCCGGAATCTTCCGAGTGGTCATTTCTCATTTCCCATATGCCTACATGGAGGGAGGGATCTTATCTCTGGGGCTTATGGTAGGAGCTACCAAATTGGGAAATGTAAGAGAAACCTCTGAAATTCCTAGTCTCCTGGCTGACCTAAATGAAAGAGAAGGAATATCTTACTCTTGAAGGAATATCTGAAATTATTCTCCTGTGTAAAGACATAAAATTTGCAGAGGTATTGGTTCCATCTTATCTCCACTTCATGTATCAATAGGTGCTAAAAAACCAATTGTTTTTATCCATTCCTCAGTTAATGGGCATCTGAGTTGTTTCCAAGTGCTGACTATTACAGGGAGTGCAGCTATAAACATGAGTGCACATATATCTCAGTTCTTCTGGGAAAATACCCAGAAGGGAAATAGCTTGATCAAATGGAACCTGCAATTTTAGTTTTTTGAGGAATCTACACACTGATTTGCACAGTGGTTGTACCACTCTACACTCCCACTGACAGTGGAATAGTGCTCCTTTTCCCCCACAGCCTCGCCAGAACTTGCTATTGGTTGATTTCTTGGTGACAGCCATTCTTTCTGGAATGCGATGAAATCTCAGTGTTGTTTTAATTAACCGAGGAATGGATAAAAAGATGTGACATTTTAATACAATATTTTACTACTCAGTTATAAAGAAGGATAACTTTGAGGATTTTATAGGTAATTGGATGCAACTAGAGACCATACTCACAAGTGAAATAAATCGAACTTACATCGTAAACACTGTATTGTCTTGTTAGTGTAAGAAACTGAAATTAAATAAGATCCAAATTTACAATAGATATAGTAAAAGTGAAAGAAACTGTTCAAAGGAAAGTCATCCTGTTTGAACAGCTTTGCATGCCTGTATCTGGTTACCCGAACCGCTATTTTGGAGATAACTCTATGTAATATAACAACCATCGTTAAATTCTCATCATCTTAATTTTGAAATCCTGTATCACTGTTTTGTTGTTGTTGTTGTTGTTGTTGCCAGCATTTGGCTTTTGTTGTTGTTATTTTTGTTTGTTTGCTTGACTACTTTCTAATTTTTCTTTTGCTTTTTTCCTCTTTAAAATAAAAACAAACAAACAAACAAACAAACAATAAATAAATAAATAAAAACCAATTGTTTCAGAGGATGACTGGGAGCCACTGTACCTTTATCACATAAGAGCAGTGCATTGTCAAGTGTAGTAGCAATTAGAGCACAGCAGGAGTGACCCCAAAGTGCTGGTGTGCAACAGTGATATCATACACATTTGCTTTTCCTTTGTGCCAGGAAAGAGGATGGGAAGAAGTTCACATTCTGGATGGCCAGGAGTCTACATTTTTGATTTGACCCATGGGCCATCTTAACTCACTTACCCTGTGGTTTAATGTAGTCTATGAGGACTAGAATCTTTCTGCAGAGCATCATAGGGATACACTTTGTCTCTTTGTTTCTGCATTATGATATCATTGAGAAATTTATAATGACAGGAAATCTATTGGCCCACAGCTCTACTGGCTGGGAATTCTAGTATCAAGGAGGTGATATCTCATAGGAGCAATGAGCTAGAAAGGCAAGTAGATTAGAGCTCTTAATAAGATCCAATTATACATCAGCGTATGAGGCTAACTAATAAGACTCAGGGAACTAACAGATTGCAGAATATCTTAGGGATTCAGTGGTTTTATACAAACTGGGTCAGTACGATTTGTCCCTAAGAAAGAAGTCAAAAGTGTGGCACATGTCTGATGGTTTTGAAGGCAGCACAATTCATGTTTAGGTTGCCTGTAAAGCCCAGTTTAGTGATAGAGGTGTAGAGCAACAGAGGGAAAAGATGCTGTGTGGTTAATATCAAGCCCCAAAAGATGGCCACAGTGCCCACATACGAGATTCAGGAACCAAGTATGGCATATATTTCAGAGACTAACAGCCTATAAAAGTTACTAAGTCTACAAGAGACGATAAAATAACTGCATGTCCCTATATGTCCATCATGATCTAGGGTTGTTGGGATCCTTGATTCCATTGGGTTGGTCTTGCAAGAATCTGCAGTGAAATGGAAGCAGCATGTGTAGGATCAGGCATAAGAAGAAGAGAGCACCAGGAAACTGGGTAAGCAAGTGATGAGATCCACATGTCATCCATTGCATTTGGGGGTATGTGTGCTGGGAATGTGGCTTGTCACAACATTTCAGGTAGAAATCAGGGTTGTGAGGAGAGTTGAAATCTCAAGGGCTGAGAATGATCAAATTCAGCTTCTGACATGGAGACAGAAATAGCTGCATCTGGCTCTCTGAGGGGCGATAGGGCAAGGCAACTTCATTTTTTTTTTGTTTTTTTCTTGACAGTCACCAATTCTGATGGCCCAGCTGAGTCAACCTCCTTGACCTGACCAATGGATCTTAGGTGGAAGAGGGAAAAGAGATCACAGAGGAGTTTTAGTGGCTTTTCTGCATCCTCCTTGGAATAAAGACCTGTCATTGCCCACGGACATCATTGTCCAGTGCATGTCATGTGGCCATGCTTGAGTTGAAAATACCGATTATCTCCTGGGTGAAGTGCTGGAAATGACTGAGGACCAATACATTTTTCTACAGGGACTAAAGCCAAAATTTCCAATTTGAGCAAAATGGCCAGGCAGTTACACAGGGGCAAGGCATGAACAAGAATATGGGAGAGGCCTTTTGACCCCTGGGTCAGAGGTTGTATTTTTAAATTACACAGTATGTGTTGGCTAAGATGCAATAGCATAAACCCTGTAGCTTTTAGCATACACTTCAATATCTCTCAGCCTGAGAAAGCACCAGTAGTAGAAATTACCATGTAATATTTTTGAAAAGAATGCATGAGATAAGGCTTGTAAGAAGATTGAGACTATGTCAGATATCTAGAATGTGCTCAATGGACGCTATCTATAATTAGATATGGACAATAAAGGTGATATTTGCTGTCTCAGATTCTAGTTTTAAGTTGATTATATTTTTTGCCCTGAGATTCCAGTTGTTTCTGAAGACTGGAGATGGAGGTGAATAAATATTTCATGAGATAGAGTTCATGACTGAAAGTAAAAGAATACAAAGTATGGGATGTAAGGGGATAATACTCTTATAGAAGTAAATAATTTTTGCCTTGTAATATAGGTATATTTCACTCATTTTTGTATATTGTAGGCAGTGGAATTATTTTTATGCAACGTGATACCTAATTTAAATAATTATCAATTTTTTGTCACAGTACTGGAGATTTAACCCAAGATTCTCCTGGGGAGCTATATCCTCAGACCCATTTTTATTTTTTATTTTGAGATAAGATATCACTAAATTATCCAGGCTGGACGAAATTTGCAATCTTTTTACTTCTGTCTTCCATAATACGGGAAATATGAGCATGTATCACCATGCCTGGGTTAATTATGACATTTTAATAGGGTTTAATATTTCATTCCTCTTTCCATTATTCCAAATCACTTCTCTCCTTTAAACTTACTAATCGGGTCTTAAGTGCTTTAATGATTTTTTATTCGCTTAGCTTGGTAATAATTGTCCTTTATGATCTGGTCCAATCTAAAATTCTATGTTTATTTTCTACTAATTACTTCATCCAACATCTAACCTAACTACACTACACTAAACTAAACTATTATTTATTTCTTTCATGTAGTTTTTCATTTCTTGGAGGCCTAATTTTAACGCATTAGTTGACTTTCCTTGGTGCCCTTGTATCTAGCTATTCTGCTCCATCGAAATGAATCTGGATCCTGGGACAGAGGTTCCTACCTGACTTACAATTATGCATTGGTTCCCTAACTGTGTGCATGTTAGACAGGGACAGAAGACTGCATGGAAGGAATGGTAGCACAATATGGGTTCTCTCATTAGACTAATGATGCAGGGCTAGGTATGAGTTCAGCATCCAGATGATAATTCTGCCATCATCTTAACTTTAGTTGTCCCATGGAAGCTTATGATGTGATCATAATTATCTATAATTGCATGAACAAAACTAACTTGGACCAAGTTATGAGAGAATACGAAAAATATTATTTCAGGTAAACATTTTTATTATGTAACCTAAATATAATTTTATGCATGCTATTTAATTCAGATCAGGAGATATATTCTATATCCCAAAGGAATAGAGTAAATTATGAGTTCTAAATATATTTTCTCAGCCTTACAATCTATCAGGGTCTGACCTAGATCCCCAATCTCGCAAATGAGTATATAATGAAGGCTTAAATAAGTGAGACAAGTGATATGATTTTAGGGCTCCAGGAGGATCAAAACTCTCTTTCAGAATTCTTGACTCTGCAGCTATCAGGGGGGCCCAAGAGCTTCTCTGGGCTGCCTATATTTATTAGGTCTAAACAAAGAGAGGGGATACTGAGGAAAGCACGGGAAATGAGCAGGACCTTGGCAGTCACTTCAAAGACTTCTCCAAGTAGTAAATTATGCCAATTTAAGAGAACCATCTTATCTCCATGATGACATTTATGGTAGGGGTGAGACAGCAGGAGTGAGATGCCTGCAGCTGCAGTCTCTATCTACTTTATTGATGTTTGAGCCAGGTGTTCTCAGCTATGGCCCTTTGAGGTATCTCTGGCTTCACAGGCCACTAAAGGCCTCAGCCAGGACCAGTGATTCTTAGAGGTTCACCTACTATGAATTGTCTCATGTGACAAGTAAAGGGGCCTAGGCCTAGGACAAACTCACAGGTAAACACAGAAAGCCAATTAGCAAATTTTAAACCCTGATCAGAGCCTCTTTGTAGTGGTCTCCAACAATAAACTATTATCCTACTACATAGAAACAACATGAAAGATTTATTATAAGATTTAGAGTTGATGTGATAAACATTTACTGGGTTTTTTGTAATGTGCCATCTATTCAGCACTGTTTGTTGGGTCTATTTTGATTGCCATCAAAGTTTTGTCCCAAATTTTTTACTCTCACATATGCCCAGGGATTATAGTAAATGTTGTAGGCAAAACTACTTTAATGTATTCTGAATGAAAGGACATAAAGTTGTGATACTGCATTTTTAACAAGACAGCCGTTTGTAAATATGAAAGGTGTTCCAGGTGTTCCATGCACACGGAGTAGAAAAGCCTATTTAAATGCAATTTTGATTTCATGAATGTTACTTGGATAGATTTTAGCATAAAATAAAGTGTGGTGCTACATGAATGTGAAGGAGCTCGAAATGAATTTGAAAGGCAACTTCCCCAATTTAACTTAAGCAGTTAAGTGAAAACTAAAAACTGTTATAAATATGTTAGATGTCTTTCACTATTTACAAAATGTCTGAGTATTTGGAAATATTTGACTAATTGTGTGCCATAATCTTGTGGTAAGACTAGTGCCATGGAAGAATCACACAAGCTGGGGAATGCAAGCAACCATAGATGTCACCTAAGACACTGTTTCCTACTGAGCTACAATGTGCACTAGAGCCAGTCCTGGTACTCAAGCTGCCTAATAGCTAAAAGCCCCTCCACACCTTTCACAGCTTGATATCCAATATGCGTTTTTCTTGAATATTTTGAACCAGTGAAATATTTTTGGTAGCCAACCAATAAAGCTACCATGAGTACAAAGCACTACCACATTACTGCCCCGTAGTGAGGCGTAAACCCTAATGGCAGAGGGTGAGTCAGCCTCACCAAGGATAAAAGCAGGTGGGACAGGGACACTGAGCAAAGCCTCTCTGACCTCACAACCTCACTCCCTTTCTCTTGGCATTTGTTCCACTTGCTTCTCTCAAATCATCCTGCACTTCTCAGTACCGTTGTGCTCTCGGGAACAGTGAGAGCATGTGGTCATCCCAGCCAAGCAATCTGTTTCATCCGTCGTCTTCAGTCACTGCGATGCATTGCAGCTTACCCTTCCAATATTCTTTTGCAAGACGAAGGAGCACCTGACTGGCTTCTTCAGGTAAGGTGTGCCCCTGAGGTCAAATCGGTTACAAGCATGGACGTGACTAAGGAGGCTCCCTTTGGTTGAGGAGGAGCCCTTCTCAAAAAGGAGACATTCAGGCTGGGGAGACAGCCAGAAGTATCTCACATGGATTGTTTTCTTCATTCAGGAAGCATTTTTCTAGGACATGCAATGCATGCTAGGTTTCACAGCAAGTTTTCCCTGAGCTAATTTCTTACCCTACAAGGCAGCAAGGTAGATGAGGGCTGAAGGTGTGAATGGGATTTCGCCTTTCTGGTTCCAGGGGTTTATAGTTTAATGACTTACACTCAAGTCCAGCAATCTGATAAACTGAAGAAATCAAATGTTATTTATAATTTGCCATTTATGACATTACCTAAGTAAATATCTTAACATTTTTTGTACCAATTGAGTATTACTCTTGATACTTCATGGGATATGAAAGCAGAAAAATACACAACCTACTGAGAGGGCTGTTAACACTGCTGGGGAAATAATTTACACAGAGAACAACTGTAGTTTAATATATGTGATTAAGTTTACTCTGAGATGTATAAATGCAAAAGGAACTTGCAGAAAATACAAATTGCTATAGATTGTGTCACTATAGGCACAAAAAAAGCACAAGACAGCTGAACCTCCATCTGGGATTTGTATTTGGACAGAATTTCAATGTGAAAATTCTCTTCTTTAATATGATTTGTAATCTTATCTGGTAAACTATTACATAATATTTTCCCTACTAATTCTACTAAAAATACATTAATCATTAATACAAGCAAACTTTAAATACCAGGATGAGAAATGAATAGCAAATACAGCAGATGTGGGATTTCTGCTTGTGTGATGCTCTGTTTCACACAGATGTATCCCAGAGGGATTTACTGATTGATTCATGTAGTTTACAAAAGGAACCCTGTCCTGACTGAATGCTGGATGGCCACTTAAAAAGGAAAAAGGATTTTTCTATTGGAATAATTGACTGAGAGGTGGAGGCACCAGAGGGCACTAACATGAGACACAGTAAGTCTCTCATAGTTAGAGACCTCCAACATAAATGTGCTGAGACCATAGCAGTCACTAAGGAACGAAATGGGACCACCAGGGAGGCACAATTCTTATTTTCCTATGACTCATGGGATGATACCTTGGAAACAAAGTTCACAAGAACTTAGTGATCATGAAGCGTTGTTTGACAGAAAGGTTGATTCTCAAAGCAGAGGCACAAGTCCCCATGGAAGCCCACTTGCTGACCATTCATTGAATATTTAAGAACACAGAAGTTCTTTTTTAAGGAATAGCATCATTTATGACAAAACCTACTTCGGGAAAATTTTTAACATACGTTTCTTCTGACATGAAGGAGAATAATGAAACATGGTACATGTGTGCGTGTGTGGCATAGGTGTGGTACTGGGGTTTGGACCCAGGGCCCAGCTGTGTGTGTGTGTGGGGGTGACGGTGGTGGTGGTGGCTCTGGGCATTGAGCCAGGGCCTAAAGCATAAAAGATGATTGCTTCTCTACTGAATTTCACCCTTTGGTTCAAAAAGCGATTTTCACATGGTTTTTTAAAAAGATACTCTTTATTCATATCATTTTTCCTTCTCCTATCACTCAATATCTACCTTTATCTGCAAGTTATAAATTATATTGTCTTTTGACTTATGTTTCATAATTGTCATTTGGGGAACACTTATATTGCTGGAAGAGCAAATTATATATCCTGAAATTTCCCGTCATTGCCAAGTGTAATGTGTCAGAGAGATGATTCAGGTTGCAAAACTTCTCTTTTTCCTGTAAACACTATTGGTCTCTCCCAAAGGGAAACAGCAAAATCTGCTCTGTGGCCTCCCTAAGCAGTGAGATGCATGATATTCTTTCTTCTCCTTTCAGGCTTCAAATCTTTGCCAGATAAAATTATACCCATGTCTGCAAGAACCAAATGATACTTCTGTGAGGAAGTAGGGTTTGAAGCCAATGAAATTTGGATCACAGAATTAACTGTCAAATGTAGTTAATGTACAGAGAAATGGTATGAAAATCATGAGCTCTTTGCTATATTTGAACCTTAGCTTTGCATTTCCAGACCATCTTTGCTGGGTTTCTGCTGAGAATCCCTGCAGACAGAATACACTGCAGCATATCATGGGCAGGGTCGGGTACTTTTAACTTGCTCTCTCTTGGCAGATTGTAGAGACCTGAAAAATACAAATAATGTACAAATTTTAATAAAAAAATTTGGTGAACACGAAATGTGTAGTTCTCTTTGGCTCATCTCATATTTTATGAGCTTGATTCCCCAAATAGAAGCTTAGTGAAATTTCCTATTTTAGATTTCGCAGGTGGGTTTCTAATTGGATGTTCTATGACTTCCTTCCCAAAGATAAACACACACACACACACACACACACACACACACACTGGCATATCCATATTGCACACATGTACATGTACACACTCATCACATGTCTACCTGAAATCACATTCTGCAATTACACTGATATATATTTTGATTCTTATTTCTTATTATTATGAAATACATCTCATTTTATGTATTAGGAAACCAGACAAAGCTCAAATTCCTTGGTATCCCATAGCAACCAGCACAGACTCTTGTTGAAACTTTCAGAAAAATTTCATGTTTCATTTCTTACCCAAGCCTACTCTATCGGCATTACCCTTGCAGCATGGAGCAATGAAAAAACACTACATTCCAGAGGCGTGAATTGTACATGGAACAATGCGTAAAGTGCAATCTTGCATGAAGATTTTTTGTCATGATAAATTCACCCTATGTTTCGCTACATTCTACTCTTGCATAACCAAGAACTTTTGGCTAACTATGGTATACCTTTCTCTTCCCTGGAAGACTTTCATTTTCTTTTGTCTAGAATTAAAGGGTCCCAAACTACTATAGTCTCAGTAACTTGGCCCCTTTTTTCTCTCTGGTTCCTCTCCACACCCATCCTTCTCTACTGATCACCTAATCATCTTCTGTCTTGGAAAACTTTGGGTCGATGCCACTGAAAAGAAAAAGATTATCTTAGAAAACATCTTGGGCAATTATTGAAGGGAAGTTATGGACCAATAACAGTTAAAGTCTTGGTACTTCTACTTCTGGTTATGGAATTAATCAACTGTATTTGGGGCATAAAAAATCATTTTTCCCCTTTTCCAATGGTCTCTGTTGTAGTCAGGTAAATGGATCAAGAGTATTTAAAATTACTCACAACTAAACAATATTATAATATATTTTGATACCACACACATAGATTGCCCAAATTACAGTTTTCTGTTAGTGTATAATACTGAGTCTCGAGCCCAGGACCTCATGCATGCCAGGCAGGTGTCCACAACGGAGCTGTATCCTGAACATTACTTGTGGGAATGTTCACCAGCCATTTTCACAACAAGAGCATCACCTTGGAGAGACTGGCTAGGGGCCTTGATTTCTGGGCATCGGAGTTAAGGAATGAACTGGGGTGGGCTCAGGTGAGGCTTCAGCAGAAACCTTGTTGTGGGAGGAAACTCAGAGATGCGTTGACAGCCAGGGAGACAGCATGAGTGAGTGGGAGTCTGAGGTCAATCATGGAAAGCCATCAAATAGTGAAGATATGCAAATGCTGGAGCACGAACTGTGAAATAGAAACACAAAGATAATTGTGCAAGAGATGAGAGTAAAAGAAACAGCAATAGACTTCAAAACACATGAATTTAAGGATATTTATTCTTCCTTGTGTTTTTTCTTTCATCTTATCTTTTACGTGTATTTCGAATGCACTCTGACCACATCGTTGATGACCCTGCAGCCAGGATCTGTAAAGAGACTTTAGTTTTCCCTTGAAGGCAGGCTCCTGATTATTGGTGGAAGGACAGTAAACAGTCCATTGCAACAAACTTGAAAACTTAAAACAAGATTGTAGTCAGTCCTACTGAATCATTCACCTTTGTGTACTTAATAAAATTAATAAGATTCCTTTTTTGTTTCTTCTTCAAGATGGTATCTGGACTTTTGGGTTTAGAAAGTTGACTTTAAAGGGCCTTGTGGTTCTCAAGGGGAATGATTCCTTGAATCCTCAGAGAATTCTTCTTAAACTTTTGCTGGTAATTGAAGTATAATCAATCTGATACCTGGATTAGTCTAGATACTAGGACAGTTGTGTGGCATTATAAAGCATAATATGGTGTGAAACATGCCATGAGATCAGAAAATGTGATGAATGAATAAATGTGAGAATATTACAGTGAAAGGCACACTGCTCCCAATTCACCTTAAACACCCCTCCACTGTGGACACACATCTCTTCCCTGCCACTTACTGAAGATGTTCTGGAAATTTTTATTGAATGTCTGTAATTGCACAGTCCTGCCTAAGATGATGTCCTGAGTTGATTCAAAAGACTTTTTCTTTAATTGTCATTTTGAATGTGGAGAATGACCGGAAGTCACACAGTGGCAGACTTTGAGAATAAGATGATGAGGGCAGCACATGTTCTTACAAGCCTGTCCTGCCACCGAACGGTAGTCAGCAATGTCACTCATCTCACATAGACGTTCTTGGAAGAGGGTTTCCAGAGCTGCTTCAGAGGAGGCAAGAATCAGGGGAAAAGTGTGCTCAACGTGTGCGGCATTGATGGCAGTGGGTCTTCCCTTGTAACAAGTTTTGTTTTATTTAGATAAGCACCTGCATTTTTAGATCAGTCTTTGAATTTAGCTCACCTAAGTAGGAAACTATATTGTGAAGTGTGAAAATAATGTGTTTTGTGTGTGTGTGTGTGTGTGTGTGTGTGTGCGCACAGGCATATACAGACTTGCAGTGATCACATGTTCACATGGTAGTTGCATTTTTAGATGTTCTTGTTGGTCACTTGGGACCTTAAGCAATGCAGCTAGATTTTGTGAAAGAGAAGTGATGTGTTAAAACAAGTGTTCTGTTTACTTCCAATTAAGATACCCAGTGTATACTTTCTTCCCAGTTGCATTATTGTGGTTGTTTGTATTTTGTATCCTGAGTCATGCTTGTTTCATTTAGTCAAGTCAGTTTATTAATAAAGCAATAGTTCCCTCATAGGAATGCATAATTACTTTAAAAAATCTATTACTCTTTGTTTATGGTTTTCTTAAGTGGAATTCATAAGTATTCTTTTTTCACTTTTTTTCTGAAAATTAGAGTTGTTAGGTGAAGAAACGCAAGTAGCAAGTCATTTTTGAGACTCAGGGAGCTTACAGAGAGTGAATCTCATGGGCCCAGAAGTCTTTCTGGGGAAAATGAGCCAGGAGTTGGCTGACTGCCACTAGAGAAAGCAGTGCAAAATCTAGTATCTTGGGCTGGTTATTTACTCACTTCTAAATAATGCAAATTATAAGTATTAATTCACTTACCAAAATTAATTTTATGACTAATTACTGCTCCAAAATGAAGGCTTAGCATTTTTTGACCTCTTAGTTTATTTCATGGTTAGGTGGGTGACTTGCTTAAGCTCGCTGAGGTGTTCCAATTCCCTGGAGAACAAATCATTTGTCTCCCCATGAGACGATTCTGTATCAAATTCTGCTGAGGGTGTTCTTGCCAAGGCTATACATGGAAATACTGTTCTGAATGAACTCCCTAGCCAATAGTTTAGTAAAATAATAAATGATTTAGATCATTAGTTTTAAATAATCCCTGCAGCTGTTTGCTCTTGGTGTTATGCCCTTGAAGAAATGTATTCTGCTTTTAATGTGGTGTGATTTGATCATTTAAGAGAAAAATACCACATTACTTTTTCTCTATTTCCATTTGCATGTATCTTCCACCTGTTTGGTATCTGTCCCACTACTAGAATTTTCATTTTGTTTTTAATCTGCAATTGAAGTTATAAAAATTGTATCTCACTTTTACTTGTGTTTAACTGGAAAAATTTATCCCTAAACCTTTCTCCATGTTATTGTCTGACCTCAAGTCTCTTTTTCATCAAGAATTAATTAAACACTTTCCCAAAATTTCTCCCATAACTTATATGACTATGGTACAAAATCAGTTTAGGTATTTTGAAGCAGCATTTGGAACTGGGAGAAATACTATTGGCCTATGTTCCACACAGTGAACTCAGTGGACCAGGTTTTCCATTTTCTTTGTATTCATTCATTTTAGTAACTACTTCTCAGCATAAATCAGTGTTCTTCTGTACAATTTAGACAAAAAAGTTCAAAAGTTAAAAATAAATCCAGTTAAAGCCTTTGATTCTTGTATGAATTTTATGATTAATTACTACCAGGTTTTTCTGGGAGATGATAAAATGTGAAAGAACTGTGAAGACATCCACAAAAGAATCTTTCAAAATGGATGAAATTTTAAAATTTTGGCTGCAGTTGGAACTACTCTAAAAACTAATCAGAATTAGAGACCTTTGTTTTTTAACATTTAATTCAATTTATTCAGATATTGAAACATTTAGAAATAACAGAATTTCTAGATATAATAAAACCCAGAGGACTAAATTATAACACATGTGGTAAATTGTTACTACCAAAATCAGATCTTCATTTTAAGGTCCAAGAAAAAGCATTCAAATCACTTTAAGAGATTGTGTTACTGCCATCAACGTCATTAACTATTGAGGAATTCTGATAAAAGTTTCATCTTCCTATCTGAAAGTAGGCTCTAGAAACACTTTTTGACAAAAATAGAAGTAAACGCATCATATAAAGCTATGACATGCGAGGTATAAAGAATACCTCACTTTACTGAGCAATTTTCGTAAGTACTTCATGAACTATGAACTATTAACTATGGCTTCTTTGATTATGTTTATTAGTCAGGAGGCTAAGACGCAGGTGACCCTTGTTACACTTCTTTTTAACATTTTGTGTGACAAAATGAAAGAACTTGCTCAGTACATCTACTTCACAGTTAAAAGTTATGTTTGTCGAAAGTGTATTTGTCTTATATAGTTGTTGGAGTTGTGACATATATTAGCTGGATTTTTCATGGTACACAATTTTTACTTTAAATAGTACCATCGGATAAGGTTTTCTAGAAATTGTCAGTGAAGGAGAGTTCCACTGTTGCTGATGATTATATTTGAAATTTCAAGGGAAAATTAAAATTTTTGAAAGCTTGTGTCCAGTGTTGTGAGCACAAGAGTGTCATGACTCTTGAAGTGCTTAATGTAAATATAATAAATTCAGTATCTTGCTATCCCAAAATAAAGTGCATTAATATTTTTATGATCTGTATAATTTTTTAGTGAACTAGTATGCATCTAGTGAGCAAGAAATTATTTCAACTCATGCATATGTGAAGAACCATTCAGAGTTCAAGAAAATATGTTTTAATGTGATAGAATGCAAAATGTACATCTTATGAATTCAGAAACTGCATTGCAGCTAATTTTCAAGAAATCACAATTTTTCAAATTTTGTTACTGATGCAAAGAATGTTCACAATTATCTAAATACTCTTTCTAAATACATGTATGTGTAAATAAACTGAAAGTTTGTATGTGCATATCTACTTCTTTGGAAAAATATCTACTCTTTTCATTTATTCATTTCTTAGATTTCTGGCAGTATAATCTTTGAGTCCTTCATACATTCTAGAGATTATTTCTCTGTCTCAGAAATAGTTAACAAAATATTTTCCCATTGTGTAGGTTGTCTCTTCACACCATTGGTTGTTTCCTTTGCCGTACAGTGGCTTTTAAATTTGATATGATCTCATTTGATGATTCTTGTTATTTTTTGTGCATTAGGAATTCTGTTCAGAATGTCCTTGCCTACATCTATGATTTCAAAAAAAGTCAATAAGCATGTAAAAATCTTCAACATCTTTGGCTGTTAGAGAAATGGAAATTAAAACAATGCTAAGACTTCATTTTTCACAAGAAAGAATGGCAAACATCAAAATATCAAATTATAACAAATTCTAGCATGACTTTCATAAAAATAACTCTTCTGCTTTGTTCATGGGAATGTAAAGTAGTAAAATAATTATGAAAATCAGTATGGAGATCTTTTAAAAAACTCAAAATAGAAATTCCATTTTTTCTAGATATTCCCCTTCTATGTATCTTCTGCAGAGTTGAAGACATCATGTAATGGCAATATATGCCTAGCAATATTTATAGCCACCACAATTCATAATAGTTAGTGCTTGGAAGCAGACAATATACTCATCAACATATTAATGGATAAAAGTACATGGTATGTGTACATAACAAAATACTGCTCGACTGTGAACAAAGATAAATTTAAGACATTTGTAAGAAAATGTATACAAAGTCATAAAGTTATGTGAAATAAATCAAACATATGAGCTTAAATGCCATATTGTTTATCTCATTTGAGTTATCCACACTACCAATAAAAAGCAAAATAAAAAATTTATAAACAGAAACAGTAAGTGGAAAGGAGACCAAACACCCAGGTTAGGGAGGAGAAGGGGACCTAAAACAGTTTAGGGTGCCTCAGGAATGATTAGCAACTACCCACCATGACTGGAATTACTGTATGTTACAAACATGCACTAAAAATAATAATACTAAAGAAAATTTGTGGAGGGGGCCTAGAGTGGGAGGGAGGGAAGGAAGGAAAGGGGAGAGAGAAGAAAAAAAAGAATATGTTAAGTCCAAGTACCCATTTGTTAAAATGAATGTAAATACCATTTGCTTTACATATGTGCTAATAAAAATTTTATAAGAGTGTATGAGCAGTTATGATAATGCTGCTGAAATGTACTAAGCCAAGCATGAAGAAATGTTTAAACTTGTAATATGTCTCTACTCTTTTTTCTGTTTTCTGGAGTAATAGAAGTGATCCTCTCTCTCTCTCTCTCTCTCTCTCTCTCTCTCTCTCTCTCTCTCTGTTTTGGGAAAGGGGATATAGTAAGATAAAGTAGGCTATAGTACAATGTAGTTGTTAGTAAGCAAAATAGATCAATGCTTTCAACATATATTTAAAAATTTTGTTTTAATTCCTAGTATGATAGATTTTGATATCTAAAATTCAGAAAAACAAAAGCCACTTATGTCTTCAGAATCCTATAGTAATATACAACGTTTCTGTCACTAAATGAAAGTTTTATGGCTGATCATTGTTAAATTATTTTTAAAATACTGTTCAATAAAACACTTAAAATTTTGTCATTTTTAAATAATGCTCATAAATATGGTCCCTTCAGGAGGCAGGAAGTGGTCCCACGGAAGGCAAAGTGAATGCTTTTGTTGAAGCCAATGTAAAATGAGTATAAGGAAGCACTCAATAGTGAGCAATAACTATCTTTCTTCACCAGACAAGATTCCCTTAAAGTAGAATAAGGAAATCACTATCTACCCAGCACTGCATTTGCAGCCGGTTTCACTGCTCCAAGCACACACAGTGTGTGTAAAGTTGAACAAATGGAAACCTGGAAGAGCTGATGCACTTGAAGACCTGCATTAAATTACCCTACTTCTTGACTTTATGGTAAATCAAACTGAGTGGTTTTTTTTTAGAAAGTTCTATATAGATTCATGAAGAGGCAATTCATCAAACAATACTTCAATTAACTGTTTAAAAATTTTTAAATTCTATCATTAAATGAAGACATAAATTCTCTACTCGTTTCCATCTGATTATCTAGTCCACTTTGTGGTCTGTAATGCATAAATACTCATTCCCATTTTAGGTTCCTCTCTTAAAAACAAAAGCAGTGACTTTTGGGATGGGTATCTCTACCCATGCAAAAGATGCAATGTCCACTACCTATTTATTGGTAGGTATTTACAAAAGGAGTGAGCATTTCAACTTTAACTGGGAGAAAACATCATTATTAAACCTTTCCTGTTCACTAGCTGCAAACTTATCTTCAAGGTCTGAAATTCTATCTTCACTTTTGTTGAGGCAGTTTTTACAGCTTTCGATAGAATTTTTTATTTCCTCTATATCTCTTTGAATCTGCTTCTTGCATTCTGTTCTTTCTTATAGTGTTCATTCAGGGATTCTATCTGTTTTC
>PVJX010024162.1:0-28387 GCA_004027295.1 Dolichotis patagonum | reverse complement strand
TATTATCATCAGTTATTATTAGTCTTTTACTATGCCTGATTTTTAACTTAAACTTTATTATATACATGTATTAGTAAGTTCGGGGAGGAGACATTATTAATATTTTCTCAGGAGCTGAGACATCAAATTTAGGCTAATTGTGTAACACTGAGAAGAGTAATTTCCTACATAAAGAAATAATAGTTAGAAGCCAGGTGTGGTGACGCACACCTATAATCCCAGTACTCCGGAGGCTGAGGCAGGAGGATCATGGTGAGGTCGAGACCAGTTTGGGCTATAAAGTGAACTCAAGCCCAGCCTGAACTGCATAATGAGACCCTGTCTCAAAAATACAAAACAAAACAAAACAAAACAAAACATGATTGCCTTTATGAAGTATTTTAAGATTTAAAAAGCTGGTATAATGGATAGGTTGAAACTACACAATATTTTATGCCTACATACACTATATTAAAGATACCTATGGACACAATGAAGAAATACTGACTGGTGACAAAGCTGGGATGCTTTCACAGTGAGCTCTCTGCCCCTGCCCATACGACTCAACCCTGTTCATTCATGACCCGGATGTTTCTTGCTCCAGGTGGTGGTGGTAGGGTCCTGTCTCTCCAGTGGTTATGAGACACAAAAGGTGGACTCTCTTACCCAGTCCCTTGACAAATTTCATAAGGCACATGATGTAACTGGTGGCTGCATTAGCAAAGACCTGGATGTTGTCGGTGTTGAGAAATGCTTCAAACACATCGAACACTGGAGCTTGGCCTTTTCCTGGAGGAGGAAGATTGCAGAGTCAAAAAGGAGGTTTCTACCTGTCAGGTTCTTCCTATTCCCGGCACCAAGCCCTGGAGAAATGCCCAGCCCTTTAGACTGGACAGCGGGTGTGGCTGGGGGACTGTCCTGCTCAGCTTTGCCTGCAGGGAGCTATGAGAAGGGTATAAAGACAGCTATGTTATATGCACGTATGAAAGTGCTGCACTGAAAGCCAGTGTTCTGTATAACTAACATGCACCAGTGCAAATACACATATGGGGGAAAGTTAGGTGGAGAGACGAGGTCAGAGCTGGAGGAACGCAGGCTGCTGTGATGTGTAGTCTATAGGGCGGTGAAACGTGTGCCTCTGGAAATGCTCTTGCACAGAAAACTGTAGCTAGCAGATCCACAGGCAAGGGGGAGGCCTGTGTAGCCAACCCGAGAGGGCACACAGGAGTGTGCTCACCCCTGGGCAAAGAGAGCTCACAAAGGTGGCCTGGGCCTGCCAGCCTCCGAGAAGCTTGCTTGCAAAGTGGCCCTCATTTGGCATCAACACTTGGCAGGTGGGTCCTTAGGCCCCGAATATTTATACAAACCAAATATACTTGATGCGGAGCACCTGCTCTCCTTTGTCTGGACCTTTGCTGTGTAACAGCAGAGGGTGCCCTGACCTGCCTGTGTCCTTACTACGGCACCATAGTAAATCTTAGCCATGAGCTGTGCAACAAACTGGATGAATGTTAGCATAACTATATCCAGAGTCCTAGTAAGCTTCTAAATGTAGAGGTGGCCTTGGGGACCCCTGACACAATGACCCTGACACTGCACCTGCCTATTCAGCCACCCTAATTCTGACTCCCCTGTGTTATGAAACTTTCTGCTTCTTATTGACATATGGGAGTAGGATGAGAATCCCTCATCCTAAATGCTAGAGATGAGATGATTTTTAGATTTCAGAGGTTTTTTTTTAAAACACCTTTTGGGATATTTTTTATAGACTTTAGTGACTGAGCATACCCTTGTCTGAAAATCTGAAATCTGAAATTCTCTGAAATACCTCAAGAGTTTTGAATTTGTGGGCACTTTAGATTTCTGACTGTCACGGGCTGGGGATAGAGCTTAGTGTCATAAGCCCCTCCTTGGCAAGCACAAGGTCCTGAGTTTGATTCCTGGTACAAAAAAACCAAAAACCAAAAACCAAAAACCAAAAACCAAAAGAAAACAGATTTTTTTCAGATGCATGACCCATAACACTGTTTACTTTTGGCTTATGGAAGGAACTGTACACTGCAGAGCACAGTGAACCAACAGAAGCCTCTCAGCCTTTTACCCACTTGTCGCCGGAGCAGGGCTTGAAGGAGGTCAGGCTCTCGAGCTACGGGGGGGGGGGGGGGACGGGACACACAGGTCCTTGCTACACATTATTTCCTGCCTATAAAGAGTGACTGAACACCCGCCTTCCCTCTTGTTCAGTGTCTTTTGGTAACATGACTCTTGGCATGAAGAATGAACGCCCTTACCCATGGAGTAGTCCCCCACGAGGTACTCCTTCACCTCCGACTTGTCCCCGCCGTGCACGGTCTCCAGGGCACTGAACAGGGGCCGCCACCCGGACTGGATCTTCGTGGAACACACTTCCACCAGCTCCCCGATGGATGTCACCACCTGAGGCAGAGGGGACAGCGCTCAACAGAAGCTGGGGAATTTCTGGGAAGGGGGAGGTATTTCTCTGGACTCATAAAGAAAGAGAAAAGCCAGAACCTAGGCAGGCTCCCTGCAAGGTCTTCAGAATAAGCAGCCCCACTGCAAGAATTTGCATTTCACTCGTCACTAATGTTGCTGAGTGCATTTTCACACCCTCTTAGCCAGTCTCTAAACACTCTGCTGCTTTTTAAATCGAGTGCACATCTCCTTATTGTCTTTCTGTTATAGAGTTGTTAGTGTATGTGCATGGTAGATTCAAATCCTTCCTAAGACTTATGATTTAGAAACATTTTTAACACCCTCAGGCTTGTCTCATTTTTATCTTTTAATGGTATCTTTTAAAGAACAAAATTTCATAGATTTGATAAAGTCTGATTCATCAGTTTTTCTTTTTATGGTTCATGTTTCTGGTTTTTCTAAGAAATCTCTGCCTAATTCAAGTCTTCTGATTGCCTTCTGGGGTTTCTTCTGGAAATAGGAGTGGCTCTGCTCTTTATGAAGTTACAACCCATGGAGTTACTTTTGTACCCGTGAGATGGTGCAACTTCAGATAGAGACCCCAGGAAGAGGACAGCTTGTAATTTCAAATTCTGGAGATTTTTAAAAGAAGTCTCCACTATGAATCACTATCAGAAACGGGTTACTAGCGCTCTTGGGGAGGGTGATGCTTGGATTCGGTTCTAATTTCGCAGGGGCCTGAGTGGACACAGCTTCTACAGTGGCACGGAGCTTTCTTTGTCTCCTGTCCCTGTGCCCTCAAGAATGAGACTCCAGGATTCCTGCTTCACCTGATGGCAAATCCCCACCGTGCGGCCCAGCTGCTTCCTCTGGCTTCTCGTTGTCACTTAGTTTTGAGTGTTTTGATATCTTTTTTTTGGCCAATATATCCACATACTTGTAAGGAATATCACCTTGCATGGGTCTCTAGCAGGACAGACCCTAAATATAAACAATTTAAAGAGTCCTGTTAAGAAACATAGAAGTAGACTCTGTAGAGATGGGAAGGGACCAGAGAAGGAATCAATTAAAATGGTCGACATGGGATATGTGTATGTATGAAACCCCCAAGCTGAGTGTCAACATGTGTCACAAACATATATTAATAAAACTTATAGATTTCAGAGATGGGTCAGTCTGTGTTCCTGGCCCACTGTTGTGTTAGCCAGGAAGCCTGCAGCGGGTTTCTTTACCATTGGCCAGTAGTAGGATGGTGGTGGGTAAGAGGGGATAGACCACTCTGGTCAGACAGTCCAGGTCCCCTGTCCACTGTCGCTAAGTAGGCAAGTGTAGCTAAACTGGACAACCTGTCTTTGTCACCAGCTCAATTCAAGACCACTGGGAGGATTGAGGGTGCATGGCACGGAGGACCGCGACAGCCACAATGCACTCTGGAAGCTGCCTCTGGCGATGACATTGCCAGTGTCACACTGACCTGGTCTTGGACATCTTCATCACACAACTCCAGCTGCATAATACGCTCGAAGGGTCGGAAGAGTGCTTCGTGAAAGTGAAAGTGAGGTGGCTCATGCCAGTCTGTAAGGACTTCTGTCAGGACGTCATGGATGAAGGACACCGCCTTCCGAGACACATGTCTCTCCTTGTGGCAGGCAGCCTGCACAGGACAGGAGACATCAGGGAAGAGGGACACAGTTCTGTGGCTTGTGCAGCTCACCTCGTTATGTAGAGAGTAGCAACGATTCTGTAATGGCAAAAATTCTAAAGAATAAATATAGACGAACTGTACAGTAAACTGCACTTGAAGATATTCAACCAACCAATCAGACACAACTCCAATTTCATGTGAAAGAAAAAATGCATTTCTGGTCTTTTTTTTTTTCCTGCAGCCTGTATGAGAGTTTTCTTGGGTGGCACAGATACTACAGAACATGCTTACGATGAAGATACCAGAAGCTAGTCTGGGACTATGCATGATCCCATCCTTAGCTGTAGTACCCTAAGCCTAGAGTCAGGGGAGTCCTTTGTCCCTCAGTAAGGCTGGCCATGTGCAAGGCCACACCTACTTGACTCTGTGCCCTTTGTGTGGTCTCCTCTCATACTGACCCTGAGCTTGGACACGAGACAGTATTGAACATTATCTAAGCTGAGAATTAAAAAGCAATTGTGAGGTACAGTTTGCTCCTTGATGTTCTGAGAAAACTTAAGAACCCCATGTGAATGAGCAGGGCTGGTCTGCTGCGTGTTTGTCTATGCGAGAAAGGAGGTACAAAGAGATTTGTCCCTTCCTGGTTTAGGCCATCATGAACCAGCTGGTGGCAGACTTCACACCAGCCAACCTGGTCCAAAAGCAAGACAGCTAACACCCAGGAGGCTGGCCCTGACCAGAATAATCCAGATGAGCTTTCTTCAGATTTCTAACCCAAAGATCAAGAGCTAACTAAACCTAACCACTAGGTTTTTGGGTGTTGTTATGGTTGATACACTGTGTCAACTTGAGAAATTTAGAAGTTTAAGTAAGCAATTCAGCAGGAGCCAGGTTATTACTTGGTAAATATCATGAACCTATGTTAGACGAAGGCATGGAGATGGTGTGAGTGATAAACCCATCCAAGGGGTGTAGTCTGCTTACAGTGTAAGGGAGGAAAAGAGGTTTGTTCTCCCCTTTTTGCTCTTGCTGCCTTTGCTGTCTTCTGCCAACTTGAAGTGTTGCCTCTGTGCCATGCCGCTCTACCTTGGAGCCAGCTGATTATGGACTGAAACATCCACAAACTGTGAGCTAAACAAACCTTTCCTTAACTTTGGGTGTTGAGTATTTTGTCTCAGCAATGAGAGAAAAGTAACCAAGACCAGGGTGTTTTATTATAGTGCAATAAAACTGAAATATTCCTTCCCTAAATTAACATCTCTACTCTTTTACCCTATTAGAATATTCTCTAGTGAATTCAAAAAACCTTTTATCATATATCTTTATCAAATGATGCTTAAAAGCTATTAAAAATAATTGTCACCATTAAACAGGGCAATAATTTTTTCAGTCAACATAGAATCAGCCAGGCGTCATGAATTGAGGTAGTCAGATGGGCAACTGCACCAAAATTTATCCCACGAAATGCTCTTTTGGAAAATGAAAGAGCTTTAGCATTAATCCTATTAGGAAAACCAAGGGATATGGTTTCCCTACTGAAAGAACATTATTCTGGGTAATTAAATTATCAGAAAAGAGAGAATGGTAGGAACGACACTGGTATATTTACGTATAAAAGGGAAGCTATGGGGAGCCCTCTACTTGTCTTTTAGCTCCAGACTCAAGTTGATAGCAGATTATAAAGAATGAAAAAACTGGCTTTGCAAGGTAATTTGTATGGTATAACTGAAGAGGCAGCAAGTTATGGTTTATATCCAGTTGGCCCCTCACAGCCTCCTGGCTCATAGCTAGGGTTTGGGGTGAGGGTGTGATTGGATCATGGGGCCAAGCAGTGGATGAGTCCACTGACAAGTCACAGCTAAATGTGATGGTGGGAGGTGAGGCCTGGAGGAGGGGGTTCACTGGGGGCGTGGCTTGGCAGAGTCTGTGTCCCTCCTCCTCCCTTGATCCCTGGCTCTGCTTCCTGCCACCATGCCAAGAGCTACTTCTTCTCTGCCATGCTCCTCTGCCCTGCCACTCCGCCTTGGAGCCATTCAACTACAGACTGGGACTTCTACAAACTGTGAGCTAAAGTCAATCTCTCCCTCTTATAGTTGTGGCTGTCAGGTATTATGGCCCAGCGACCAGAAAATAACTAAGGCACATAGTGAGACAAGGACAGCTTTACACTTTGGGATGGTTCTCCAGCTGCCTTGAGGTTTAACCAGAGAACAGTGATTTTGTGACCAGGAAGTGAGGAGAAAGAGCTCATAGCCTCAAGGCCACAGCACTCTGTCCACACACCAACCACAGTCCTTGTCCAGTTCTGCAGGAGGTCTTTCCCCAGCCAGGGAACCTGCTCTTCCCGCCCGGGGGCCTCACCTCCACCAGGTGCGGGGCCACCAGGCTCCAGCAGCGCATCACATGCAGCAGGGGGCGGGCTTTGCTGCGCACGATTCTCAGCATGGCGTCCCCCAGGCGGAACAGGTGGAGTGCACTTTTTCTGTCCTGGGTGGATTTAACTTCCCCTGTAGGAAGGCAGGACCATACAGTCAGAAAGCTTGAGCACAGAGAGACTGATAATCAAGGTACCATTCTCAGACCTCAGGGTGGGCTGCACAAGCATGGAAGGAGCCCTCGATTCAAAAAATACTGCGTGGCCAGGGCTCAATATTCACCACCATATCCTTTGTCCCTGCTATGAGACAGGTCTGACAGTATTTGCTGAGAAGAAAGAATGGAGTAGTGGCTAAATAGGAAGCTGGGGTAGTCAGATGCCTGGACTCAAGTCCTGGCACCACCATTCATTAGCATCCTTAGGACAGGCCAGAGGCTCCCTTGCTCACCCCCAGGGATCTCAGCTGGACTGGAGAGAAGCATACCTACTTCTTACAGATGCTTTAATGGATAAATAAATGTGGTGCTACACAAGTGCCAAGTGCAAGGCCTGCCGCATGCTAAGGCAGGCTTTCAGGGGCCATCAGTACTGTTCCTATCATGCTTCACTATCACCACTGACTTTGTCAACCCTTAATGCACCGCTGCAGCCCTTGCCAAGCAGCCCAGGCCCTTCTGTTCTTCGGTGATGGGCTGCTGACCTGCTATCTTGCTCAGTACCATCCTCACCTACCCCATGCTCTTGCTATTTTTTATTTTTTTTTTATTTTTATTATTTTTTATTTTTATTTTATTTTTATTTTTGGTACTGGGGATCGAACTCACAACCTAGCGCTTGTCAGGCAGGCACTTATGCCACTGAGCTAAATCCCCAGCCCTGCTCTTGCTATTTTGTCACTGCTGCCTTAGTCTTCCCACTGCCTTCTTGCTCATGTCCTGTTGCCCCTCCCCCATGTCCCACAGAATTCCACGTCAAACAGACTTCAGATAACAGGAAGAATAACCATGGATGTTTACCGGATGTTTTCCCAGGAGCAGACACTGTGTTGGTTCTTTACATCTTTAATTTCTAAAGCAACCCCAAGACATTAGTAGAATTAGTGTGATTTTATAGAGCACTGAATGTGTGATAGGCAAACTGCTTTGCTCAGCCCATACAGCTGCCAAGTGTGATGGCAGCATCTTAACTCCCATTTGATGCATTTCAAAGCCAGGGCTCCATCGTCATCCCGCATCCGAGCTGCAGTCATTGCTTCTCTGTAAGCCTCAAGGCTCCAGTTTTCTCTAAAGCAGAAGACATTGAAGATCATGCTGGGCTCAGAAATGCCCTAGAATCTGAGGAGCCCAGGCGGTTGGCTTTATACAGCTGAGGTCTGAAAGTCTGTTAAAAGCTAGTGGGGGACATGTGATCTGCCTTGGGTTAGGGTTTTGTGTTATCACAGCAGCTCCCTTCCTGTGATCTGTTGAAAACAAGTCACGGATGCAACAGTTTGTTAAACAAAATGGACTAAAAGAGCAAAACAAAATAAGCAAACAAAAGTAGCTGGGAAAGGACTGTGGTTCTTAAATCAGAATCTTCAGCAAGCGTCAAAGGGCCCAAATCCAGCTTTTGCAAACTCGGATCCCTAAGATGGGAGGAATGGCAGCAGTCCTCCAATCCAGCTGAAGCGCATCCCAGCACCTGCTGCTGCCTGAGCAACCTGGCACCTGTTTGGAAACTCGGCAATTCGCACAGCTCCCTTCCTTCTTCTGTAGGGGTGGTCTTCGGAGAGCCTTTGCACCTGGCCTCATCCATGGGCACTGCGATACTGACCCATCATCAGCCTGAAGAGCAGTCCCTAAGCATAGGATAATGCTGTTAACCTCCCCACTTTTCTCTTCTAGTCTGCCTTCTCGAGTTAGTGGTTGCTCGAGTTAGTGGCATGCCTTCTCGAGTTAGTGGCATGTAGATGGAAGCAAGGGGAGGATCTGAGGCATGGAGAATCCTGCCCATGCTGGGATGCTGGCTGGAGCCTGGCAAGTAGCCAGTCTCTCCATCACAAGCACAAACCTGAGCAGAACAACCCAGCCCTGCTTCTGGGGCAATACCTGCTGTACTGGCAGCAGCAGCAGCAGCAGCAACATTTCCATTCACTCATCCCACCTGCACCATTGTGCCTCAAAACCGAAAGACACCTGCATTGAACTGCACCAGTACGACGTGGTGAGAAGGAAACAGACTCAGAGAGACGTGGCTGTCTCCTGCCTGCTTCCCTGCACAGTTCCTTCAGAGAAATAATTACCTGGCATTGCCAGAGAGTAATCAACTGTATCTGTAACAGAATGGAAAAGCTGGGCCTGGGATGCTTTCTTCAGCTGGTAAAGGAAGCCGCCCAAAGCCATGAGGTTCAGCTTATCTGTAGCATCTTCAAAGAGCCTGGATGCAAACAGAGGACATCTGTTACTTGGAAACGATTCAGCCAGGTCTTTACGGCACAATGATTATGGTAATTGTGTTGATGTAATTAATAACAATGCTGTGTAAACACTGTCAACAAATGTATGGTACTATTATATCTATTATTACTGTGCATGAGTCTATACTAACTGTGGGATTTCAAGCCAAGGGGGAAAAGCATATTTTAGTTTCCTCATGGTGTAGCTCAGCCATGGCAGGTGCCCTAGAGTGTGGCAAGAAGGTGAAAGATGGTGAAACACCCCCAGAATCTCAGTAACTGGGAATGGAATCCTGAGGAGCACTGCAATCTCACACGATATATACACTGAGGAAGATACAAATGCACTTATGACCACATCCTATGAGCCCCAAGGGTGGCACTGCTGTTAGAGACACAGAGCCAAGCATGTTAAGGATGCTTAAGCATCTGCTGCAAGAATGAATGTTCTTTGGGCTGGGAATGTAGCTTAGTAGTAAATCACGTGTTCAGCACACTTAAGGCTCTAGGTTTGACCCCCAGCACTGAGAACAATGGGCCTCATTATAGGTTCTTTTTGCTTTTTCACTCCTCTGGCACAAGACATTTCCAACAACAGGATTAGAGAAGCAGGGGAGATTGTAGTAACACGGGGTCATAATACAGGGTCACCAGGATGAGATGTGCTAAGATCAAATTTTAGTACTGTATGGAGGCAAGCCACCCTGTCATGCTTGGGTCACCCCACATCCTGCTCTCCAAGCCTGTGGTGACACCAGAGGCCAGAGTCTATGGGATATCACTGATGTCTGTGAGAGCATCTCTAATAGAAACTGAATCCTCGGCCTTTTTGGAGGCGCCAAATGAGACACATTAAGCTTTAAAACTGAAAGGAGATTAAATATCTATAAATCATTAAAACCAATATATTTTTCTTGCTATTTCTATAATTCCAACTTTGACAGCATTTGGCTTCTAGATCTTATTAATGGTCTCTTTAAAAATAATAGTGGATTACTCTACCTGCCATGTCACTTTGCAGATTCCAAAACACTTTCATGGCCAGCTTGCTGCATAAACAGCAGAAAAGGACCATCGCACCACTGGTCACATGTGCATACTGTACAGCTTAGTGGAGAAACTGAGTCTCGGCAGACTTCCGTCTATAGACATGATCTTGCAGCTGGTCAGTGTTGGAGCCAGAGCGTGAGGTCAGGGCTTTCCATGCCCCAGCCCAGTGACCTGTCTGCCTAGGTCCTGCCTGTCCTTTGTACACACTTGATGGTGCCACTGCTGGGAAGCTTGGGGCATAATGACCATGCTGAGAAGTTGGGCGAGGTGGTACCATGTGCAACTGGTGATGGAAACTTTCAGCATCAAAAAGTCTCATCCAGCAACGGGGCAATTGCTGATTTCCCTTCCTGACCTTGATACGGTTGTTTGGGTATCAATAAGTTATATATATTTTGGGGTGCTGGATTTTGTAAACAGAATCATAAAAATAGTAGATATTAACTATTTGCAAAGCTCTGCTCTGGAAACTGTACAAGTACTAATTGATTTAATACATAACTGTCTTGTGAGAGAGTTACCTAAAGAATAAGGACCCTATTTTACCAACAAGGAAAATGGGAACCAGGGAGGGGAAGTTGTCCAACATGACAGCATAGACAGTGCAGAGCTTTACCTGCAGGTAGCTGGCCCAAGACTTAGGCTCTAGAAAATGGCTTATTCTAGGAATGGAGAATGGTGGTTGGGAGAAGTACACTTGAAAAACATCAAAAGACACTTAAATGACTAACAAATCATGTTGTCTCTGGGCTGATTCTGAGACCAGACAGAAGGAGCCGGTGCTACCAACAGGCAGCGGCTGCCCCTGCCAGAATCCTTGGGGGTGTAGCAGGCTTGGGCACGTACCTGTCGGCCTGGGTGGAGAGGCTCAGAACCACCTTGGCGGCGCTGCTCCCACTCATGAGGCTGCCGCCGCGGAAGTCAGAGGCCCGGCCCCGGCTGCTCTCCCGGACGAGCTCCGGGATGGACAGAGGCTGGACCACAGGGGCTGTGCTCAGGGAGGACCCCTGCTCCACACTTAGCTCCTGGGAACAGTCCTCGCACTCCAGGTCCCCAAGGATCCCAGGAGCCCCGGCTGCCTTCTGGGGCCGACTGATGGCCAGGGGAGAATGCGAAGCACCGTCACTGAAGTGAGTGTGCTCCAAGGTGCCCACATACTCGCACACCCTGGAAAGTCAGACAAGCAGCCGTCAGTGCTGTGGCTCAGGCTGGCAGCTCCATCCACCCCTCCGTGAGATGCAAAGGCACCTGGGCCAGCTCCGGAATTCACCCCACTGTTTCATTTCCTCATAGCCCTCCCATCCTTCCCTCTCTCTTTGCTACATGACTATGTGCGCATGCATGCTACCACATAGCCTTGCCCTGCCTAGGAATCCTTCGGATTCTCTCACCTATCACACCATGGGAGAAAGATGGACAAAGGAGTCCAGTTTACCCAGCGCCATCTTGCTCAACTTACTGGTGTATCTGGACCCTGGCTGCCTGAGCCAGTTTCCCCTAGGGGCTCTCTTTCTCTCCAGCAGTGCTCTGATTAGGGGCGGGAAGCATTTCCTTCCTATGAGGAACCTAAGGATGAGCATGCACATGGTGACACAACGGGGCTCTGCCCAGCCAGGCCCTGCCTGGTCCTGATGGCTCTACTGCTTTTGTGCTGGGGTGGGATGCAGGCACCCGAGTGCTCCCCTAACATAGCAGACACCGAGAGGAGTCACAATGTGTGGTACAACTTCCAACTCCTAAAGTGTCTGTTCCCAATGGAACGTGAAACTAGAATGCTTCATAAGATGTCTCATCACTCCCGAAAAATCACTTACTGGTAAAGGCACCCTGAATAATCCACGTGGATGTTCTACAATCAAGGATTCTCCTGATGGTGTCCACATTGCTCAGGGGCCATGCGAGCAGCCAGTCCCCACACTAAGAGAATTTCACTTAGCCCCAGGCTGATTCACCCTGGTCTCCATATGTTCCTCTCCAGCCAGTTAGTTTTACAGCCCTAGAGTTTTCTGCATCTCTCTAGGAAACTCAACACACACTCATAGCTGCATTAGCTTTGGTGACGTCAGAGTGAACCCCGCTCTCGCAGGAGTCCTGCTGCTCCTGCACCGATCCGAGTGGTGCTGCTGACGTGGCGCGCTGGCCCTGTGCTGTGGCAGGGTAAGCACAGCCCGCTCTGTGAATGATGCTCCTTCCTTTCTAACCCCATGCCAGGGCCCGGGGAGAAACGCTTTTTGCCTTAGTCACAGGAAGACTTGTTCTCTGGGAAACTGCTGTGTTTTCAGCTCCTTGGCACTGTGTACGATGTAGCTGATGGGGAGTTTCTTTTCACTTTGATGCTACAAAGCTTTGGCTGATCTTTGCTCCAGATGTGTTATTTTGCTTTTAACTTGTCTAGTAAAGATAGTATCTTTAGGTATTTGATGTAACCAGACATGCTATCCTGAATCATTCCTTAAGTGCAAGGGGCACTGACAGACATACAGCAATGCTGTATTGCTGACACCTGACCAGTTTTCAGATTTTTACAGTACTCACTTAACTTTTCTCCCACCTAATAATTAAGAAACTGGTTTATTTTCTCCTCGATACAACACATCTGTCTCTTGTGACAACATCAACAAATAAATCACAATTCCTTCCTTGCGTGGGGCCGTGCTAATCTCCGTATCGTTCAATTGTAGTACGTGTGCTGCCAAAGCGAGCGCAATTCCTTAAATCTGGCTCTGCTACTCTGTTCTCCAAAACATATCCACCGAGCCTTCATTCCCTCCCTCCTCTCCTTTTCTCTCTCACTGGAAGTGGAATCAAACTCTGGGAAAGCAGGGTCGGTGCCACCGGGGGTGGGGATCCCGTCATGCACCTGAACACGTGTGGCCAGCAGTCCGGGTTGTGGCTTCCCATCTCCAGGCCTACGCTGAGGATGGCATCCATGCACAAGACGTGGGCCGTGTGCAGCCATACCCCCTGCACCTTCCCCATCTGCTCCAGTTTCTGCTCCACTTTTAGTTTCACTGTGTCAGAAAGACATTTATTAAAATAACGCTCTGAGCAGGGGAGACAGAAAGGGAGAGAGACAGGATGAGAATGACAGAATGTGTTGTCATGCAAGGGCAAAAGGGGCTAACAGACTTCCTTAGCAGCAAGCACCTCTTTGGTAGGACCTCAGGGTTCATCATGCAAACTACCCAGCAAGCAGGCCACACACACGGGTGGCCCCAGCTCTGTGGCTCTGAGGTCGGATGGATCCCAAGCTGGTAGGTGGGGTTCCTCCCAGCCCACCCATGGCCTCTGGGTCAGCTGCGGCAGTGTGGGTGGGCTGCAGACTTCAGCTCACCCACCTGAGCTCCGACCCTCCACCTGCCCTTCTCGCTCTGCCTGGTGATGGAGGGGAGTTCCCGGCAGTCTGCACACTATCTCTGAGATGGCTCACACTATGCTTTCATTAGGATGGTCACCCCAAAACTGCGTGTGTAGATCCTGAGTGCTGGGATGACGTCTTGATAGCTGAAAGTTGCATCATGTCTCCCCACCCCGAGTTTATGTTTGTTTTTATGAGCTCCACATAATATTTACTTAAAATTATTGTTTCTGATAGCTAAGAGGAAAGATGTCATGTTGCCTCAGGATGGCAGTTATGTGGCATGTGAGGCAAGGCCACATGACACAGTGTCCTTCAATAAAGGTTTCAATATCTGGTGGGAAAAGTGAGTCGCAATTTGTAACTGAGAGATAACGTGCACTAACTTCAAAGGACTCTGAATCATACTCCTATTGTACAAGACAAAGTGATTTTTAGCAAAACAGCCTTTGTCTCATGAATCTACATGAACTATGTGTTTGTTTACAACGATAATGTTTTACTTTTGGTTTTCTGTGGGTGTGTGTGGTTTTTGTTGCTGTTTTGGTACGGGAATTGAACTCAGAACCTAGCGCTTACCAGGCAAGCGCTTGAGCCACTGAACTAAATCCCCAGCCCTTGTTTGTTTTTACAGTGCTGGAGATTGAACCCAGAGCCCTGTGCGTGCTAGGCAAATGCTATACCACTGAGCTATGTCCCAGTTCCCAGTCTTGAGGGTTTTTGAAGAACTACAAATGTAAGAATTTTAGTGTAGCTCATGTTGTACAATGCTTCAGTGAAATTGTGTCTTCATTTTTTAGGTTAATATTGAGGATCTCTAAGAATTGCTTTGCTTTCAAATGGATCTTTAAATATTATTCAAGCTTGAGGAACACTGGCCTGAATTGTTTTTCTTAGCTCAACTTGCACAGCTGTTTCTGTGATTGCTATTTCACTCATCTAGTAAATGGCATTAGTGTAATTTGGAGCAAGCTTGCCTTTATCCTTTTGCTATCTGCCTTTTAGCTTCCACTGCTATCGGGAAGACCATTCTCTTCCCCTATGTAGGTGACCACTAGCTTCATTGACTTACTGATTTCCAACAAGTTAAAAATCAGTACTTTCAGTGCTGGACATGATTACTCATGTCTGTAATCCCAGCGCTCCAGGGGCTGAGACAGGAGAATTGAGAGTTCAGCGCTAGCCCGAGCTACACAGCGAGTTAAAGGAGGGCCTGGACTACATAGTGAGACCCATCTCAGAAGTGAAACAAGAACACACAAACATTTTCCTGAGTCTGCAAAGCACAGGTTTCTCTCCGACAAGAGCAAAGCTTTCTTGAGCATCCTCTCTCAATTCCCCTATTTGTTTTATTTTCCCTTTTAGAAAACCGGCCTGCCTGTCATCCCCACTATAAACTAGGGGACCCTTCGAACATGCACCACCGTGAGGCATGAGACCCAGTGGCTAGGTGATGGCTCAGTTGGGTGGGGGACTCCAGTTGTCAGCCAATTGCACTTTCCTCGTCACTAGGGGCCAGAGTGATTGACTCTGAGCGTGTATGTCCCTCACCTGCAACAGGCCCGAGCTTGCGGCTCGGTGGTGTACACTGACTGTGGATCACACAGAACAGGCATGACTGTCGCCCAGCAGGTGTGCACACACCACATCCCAGGCACCAGGTGGCTGCTGGCCCCTCAGCTGTTACCTTGTGCTATGGCATCACTGGGTTCTTGGACTTCCCTTTCCTCCTTCTCTTCCTGGACGCAGGAGGCAGCCGCCATCTGAGCGAGGGCTGAGGCGCAGTTAGCAGCAACCCCTTTAGAGGAAACAGACAGCTGGCTAGCCCTTAACTGAGCAGATTCTCCAGAAGCCCTTGCAAAAGACCTGCTTCCCAGTGAGTCCTGCAGGGACCCCCTTGCCAGTACCTAGCGCACAGCTCAGCCTGGCAGCTTTCCGCAGCCCGTCGAGGCTCATGCAGATGGCGTCACGCTCCTTTTGGTTCTGCTCTTTGATGCCCTCAGCTCCCAGGATGAAGGCCAGCCCCTTGGAGCTCCCTGCCATGCGGCCGGTCAGTGGGGTCGACAGGGTATCGATCAGGTTCTTCCAGCAGCCGACCAGAATATAGCGAGCAAATGCCACACCTAGGACATGAAGGCGCGCGGTCACTTTCAGAGACAGCAACAACCTGGCAAAGGATGGCCTGGGCTTCTCCAGCTATCAGATTAACAGCGTTAAGTTGCATGCAGTTCTGTGGCAGGAAATGCCATTTAATGGACTGTGGGATCGGGTTTCACTTTGTGCCTGTGAATAACAAATGCCACGGCATCATCTGCTGAATGACGCTAAATACTTTCCATCAGTTACTGTTAGAACCAAGACAAAGTCTTCGTTCATTTATGTCACCATGTGATAACAGAATGGCTGGTGACACACACCATGAAAAAAAGACTCATAAACTAAGACCCAAGTCCTTACCTGCCACTGTGGAATCATCAACTCTCCTGCTCTGGGTGAAAGGAGACTCTGTAGAAGCTGATGCCAGCAGCTGGCCACCAATTGCACTGCTCTCTAAGCCATCGATATCTATCAAGGACAAACAACAAGGTTTTCCCCGAATACCATGCCCCAGTGTAATGAACCTGGCATCAGGCTCATTTTTCTTCAGCAAGCGTCCAGGTATCTGTTATGTACCAGGTACAGAGAACTTCCTTGGAGGAGGACGAATTGTGATTTATTCAGTCAGCCCATTTTCCTTTCACTGTCAAAGCAGTCCTCTGTTATGCCACTGTATATTTTGTATTCCAAAAAATAAAGCCAAATTCTGCCATCTCTATTGTTAGGAAACTATTCATAATAAGTATAATTGATCTTTGGATTCTTTTTTTACTCATAACCATGGCCTTATTTCCAAATTTTATATGGGTGGGTTACCCTAACATGAACTTTTTCTTTGAGAGTTTCCTCATTAGAATGAAAAAAAAAAAACCCCAAAACCCAGACCTCTTTAGTCAGAGAATCATTTACTCTACTAGCCAAGAACAATGATAATGCATTGATGAGAATACCTTATCAGTTTCAAATTGTTTTCATCTAACATTTTTTTTCATTTGATTGTCCCAACAATTCAAAGTGGGAAGGCAGGGCTGGCATTACTTTTCCCATTTCACACAATGAGGAAACATTTAAGAAGGTAGATCACTTAAAACCAGATGGCTGGCAAAGAAAAAAATTCGACTTATGTCCATGTCTTCCCATGTGATGTGTCTGCTCACCCACGTGAGCTGCCTGACTGCTGTTTCTATCCTAGAACAAACCCTACTGATGGGGTTAGCTCAACAACCACCCCTAGCATCGTGGCAAGTAGGAACCCCTGGCTTGGGATTGAAAATGCTGGGCTTCTGTCTTGGTTCCTACTTATGTGAACTCACAGCCTCGTACCTGGGATAGACACTCCGTTCTCTGGGTGCCTACACCCTTGGTATAAAGGAAGCAACCATTGCAGGCAGCAGTGGTGATGGAGTTGAAACATGTGTGCTTGGACCCAGTATAAGTGAATGCAACCCAGGGAGCAGACATGAGGGAGGGTAGGATAAGTTCCTCTGAGTTTAGGACTTTAGCCTCGACACAGTAGGACAGTACCTCCTCACATGGTGTGTAAATACTGGTTCACTTTACCTTTGATTCTTACAAAGACTTTAGAAAGCTTGGAGACTTCTGGGAAGCACATTAAACGATCAATAAAAGGGAGAAATCTATATAGTTGTTAAAATGGATACATCCAAGTTTCTCTGAAATTAATTTGACTATTGGTCAAGTGGCTACCTACTGGCATTCACCAGCTATTGTCATTATTCTGTTTCCTATGTTCCAGGTTATCTTAGCACTACAGTTGCACAGTTCTATAGCATACTTTCCACAGCACCAGGGGTGGCCAGAGTTTGTACAGCCCTGGTGACCAGATAACGAGATCAGACAGCAGTTTCAAAACCACTAGGTTAACTGCTACCCGAATTTGCTTTTCATGCAGTATCTGGCATTTGCTACAAAGGCTCATAAAATCCTATTGTGTCAAATTCTTATGAAAAGGTTATTTTTCTATTGTGAATTTAGAGTTAAATAACTTTCCCATGGACATAGTAACAGTGTTCACTGTTCCATTCCAAAAGAGATGGCTGCTTAATGGTGGTGCTGATGAGACTGACTACCTGATAGTCGGTTATTCCTTTCCCATCATGGAACGGCCCCTTTCGAGAAGCTTCAGGTGAGGACTTTATAAAGACTGTGTTTGGCAAAAACTATGGAATTTAAAAATGAATGAATTAAAGCTGATATGCTGAAGATCCACATTCCAAGGCACTAACAAGCTCTGAACAGTGCCGTCCATTCCCAGGAAAGGAGCTGACAGAAACAGATGGAAACACAGTGCTACTTTTAGGTAAATGAAGTAAATGGTCCTCACATATATGAATTATTGTTTTTCAGGTGGTTATAAACACTACCATGATTAACCAAATATAAACAGCGATTTCCAGTGATCCTCCAAGGCTCAGGGCCCTGCCTGGCTCCCCCACTTCCACCCTTGTTCTGGAAGTCCAAATGCCGGACAATGATCAGGACTCTGCTTTCTGGAGATGGACTTCACCATATGCCTTGACTGCCTGCCTGGTCCCTCAGGAGGGCCCCGCCCCACCAATGCCACCTGCCAGTGGTCAACGCTCACCTGCCAAAGGTCAACCACAGGCACCTGACCCACCTTTTGGCCAACCCAGTCCTGTCCATCCCAGATCTGCTGGTGCGCAGCTACAAGCTGTGTGGGACATGGGACCTGCTGTGGGGGGAGGGGACATCGGTGGCCTCCATAACCTTGTCCTCCATAACCTGTTAGCAGAAGCTGTGAGAGGACAATGCAGATCGGAAACCAGTCTGGAAACTCAGAACCAGTACAGAACAAGCCTAAAGATCTAACTCAATAAGGCTTCTGACGATCAAACAAAACTTTTGCGCATTCCCTAACTGACATCCTGGCTAAACCATGAAAAACCAAGAAAAGCTTCCCCTAAAATACAATACAATACAATACAATACAATACAATACAGTACAGTACAGTACAGTAAAGTACAGTAAAGTAAAGTAAAATAAAATAAAATAAAATAAAATAAAATAAAATAAAAATTTAAAAAGCCAACACCCAAACCACTGCTGCTCCCTACTCTCATGTGAAGTTTCTTTTCTTTTCTTTCCCTTTCCTTCCTTCTCCTCCTCCTCTTCCTTCTTCTCTTGCTTTCCCCCCCTTTTATTCTTTCCATTTTTTTTTTTGGTACTGGGGGATCGAACTCACGACCTCATGCTTTATTCTATTTTTGAGATAGGGTCTTGTTAATATAGTTCAAACTGGCGTTGAACTTACTAAGTAGCCCAGGCTGGCCTGGAACTTGAAGCAATCTTCCTACCTCCCAAGTGCCTGGCCTCACTGTGAAATTTCTGATAATTCAACAGGATATTAAAAGCTCTGAACACTGACACCAAAGATGCTGGCCAGGTGAGTACATGGCACCATTTGTAATTGTGATACAGATGGGAAGAGAAGAGCTCTGCTATGGACAGGAAATAGAAATGAGGCCAAGTTTAAAGATGAATTATTTTACACTACTGGTCCAACTCCAGGGGCAGGGAGTGATCGATGTTTCTATGCGTCTGTGAGAGCCTCAGATGTTACTGCGAGCCTTGTGCCCACAAAGTGCTGCATATGCATAGAAGAGCGGCCTATGGCCTGACACCAACAGGTGACTTGCTAAGCTTAGTGCTCATCGAGGAAGACACAATAAGCTCCCCACGGAAAAAGGACAGAAAGCGGGTGAGGTGCGCTTTGGGACTGCGACCAACACCCAGAGAGGCTTCATGGATGCTGTTTCAAAGCCCACTTGAAACACTATTGTGCATCTGAAGCAGGCCTTGAAGGCTGAGCCCTCCTACCCCACCGAGGGCCACTGACCTGTCAGCATGGTGATGAGCGGCAGGCTGTTGTCCTCCGGGCTGCCCCAGTAGCCGGCTTCTCCCAGCATGTTTCTGTCCAGCACCTGGTGGTACAGCTCTTCGATCCAGGCCTGAGAGAAGACCATCAGCACCCCACTGGTCTGTAGCTGCCTCGTGAACTCCTTCTGCACAGAGAGCGCATGTTACAGGGGGACCAAGCATGGACTGCAGTGAAGAGCAGGCTCCCAGGTCCCTTCCCAGCGCGCCTCATCCAGGAGTCAGGGAGCTGTCATGGGGGTGAGGGCGGAAAGGAGCAGCCGGAGCTGGAGAAGTCCTGAACTTCACAGCTCCTTTTGCCGATGACACCTGCAACAGCCACTGCAGAGCAGCCTGGGGTGCTGCATTTGCTGCCTTCGCCCTCCGGTGGAGGATTAGAAAGTGCACAGCTGCCACGAAACAGCTGCTTCTTCACCCCAGCAGCAGAGACAGCGTGTGCACCCCAGAAGCACACCCACCTCAAGAGACACTTGACTTACGACCTAGTCACCTATCCTAGCAAATTCATAATCATTAAGCAAACAAATGATTATCTAGTCCCTTCTGTGGATCCAAAGATCCAGGCTCATGACTTAGTCCTAGGGGACACTATGCAGGGTCTTGCTCAGCCCAGGGAGCCAACAGCAGGGTCACCAACACCATGCTCCACACCTTTCCGAGGAGCTCCTGTTACTGACAATCAGGGTGCCTAGCTCTCGCTCACGAGTAGGTCTGGGTATACTTTGGTATGCAGTGAACTTTTGTAACAATGCATCGTTTTCAGCAAAGCCCAGCACCTCTATCTCTGTGCGGAAATGAGGCGTTTTGGAAGGTGCTTTAGGACATGCGTTGAACAATGCCACTGAATGAAAGGCTAGAGTGGAAGCGAGCACGCAGGACTCTCCCCTGTCAGGAGCGCCCCCATGAGGAGTGGGAGTCTCTGCAGCACCATCCCTTTCCACCCTCCAGGCCCGCGCAGGCGCGCTGGGGGCAGCCGGGCAGGCAGGGGCACAGGCTCACCAGCATGCCGGGCGCCAGGGCCTGCCGCTTCCGGTAGTAGTCGCTATGCGACAGCTTCAGGTTGAGCAGCAGGGCGCAGTGCGCGGCCGCGTACAGGCTGTCTGCGTTCGTCAGCATCTGGAAGCTCAGGCTGCCGCCGCCGTCAAAGCCCGGCAAGTGCATCATGCCTGGGGGAGGAACCCAGAGACCAGGCTGCGAACGGTATGCATGGCACGACCCCACCGAGATGGCTCCGTGGGATCCCCGACCTGTGCAGCCATGAAGTTCTGACCTTCCTGGACCCCAAAACTTCACATTGCTAGTCTCATTTATTTCATTTTTTTGTACCGGGGATTGAACTCATGTCCTCATGCTTACCAGGCAGGCGCTGATGTGACTGAGCTAAATCTCCAGCCAGTCTCATTTACTTAATCCCTCACCATCCACTCATCATAAGAGACTGGGAAGCCTGATCAGCTCCTGATAGGGTCTCACTATGTCGTTCAAGCAGCTCTTGAACGCACTATGTATCCCAGACTACCCTCAAACTCATGGCTATCCTCCTGCCTCAGCCTCCCAGGTACTGGCATTACAGGTGTATGTCACCACACCCAGTTTCATGTGCAATTATTTTTAATACAGTTACTTTTTTTTTTTTTGTACTGGGAATCAAACTCACGACCTCCCGCTTGCCAGGTAGGTGCTGTGCCGCTGAGCTATATCCGCGGCCCAATACAGTTACTCTTCAATACAAAGTTAAAAAAAAAAAGTTTCCACAAAAGCAAAACATAATTACCATACGATCCAGCCATTCAACTCCTAGTTATATTCCTAAAAGAACTGAAAGCAGAGATTTGAGGACATATTTGTATGTTAAGGAACACTGAGTATTAGTCAAAATAGACAAACATAGGAATGATCCTCAAGTGTGGATAAATGGATAGCCAAATGTGGTATGTACATGAAACTGAATATTATTTGGCCATAAAAAAGAATGGCAGTTCTGATGCCTGATACAAAAGCCATTGAAAACATATGCTAAGTACCATGAGTCAGGTATAAAACAACATTCACTGTCCAATTATACGATGTACCCAGAGCAGACAAATGCAGAGACAGAGAGTAGATTAGACGCTACCAGGGATGGGGGCAAGCATAGCTTGGGATGATGAAAACCTGAAAATAGTGGTGACATTGTGTGATATTGTGAGTATAATTAATGTCACTAAGTTATATAGTTGAACATGATTAATGTCAACTCTTATATTTTACCACATTAAAGCGAATAATAATGTAATACATCAACAGCCATTTCATCATGCACTTCATTGAGTGAATATATGTGAATTTTCCTGCAATAAAGCTATTTTTAAAAAACAAGAAAATGAAGAGGTTCAAAAAATATAGTAGCTATTGACTTTCTTCCCACTCTTTAAAAATATATATATATTGAATACTATTTTATAGTAAATAGAGCTCTCATTTTGAATAGCCCCTTGGGCTTCACAGAAATTAACTAAAAACCCAAATAAGGAAATGACCGCAGCTGGACTCATCCAGCCAGAATGTGGTGTCCTTGTCACTTCTAGGGACCCTGGCCAGCTCCTCTGGAGTGGATACGATAATGGTCCAGAGCTCGTTTATCCCTACAAAACCTCCGAGGTTCAGTGTGGTGATGTGGGTGAAGGAGCCTGTCCGGAACACCTGCGTGTGGGTGCAGATCACACGCACCCACAGGTTCTTCAGGCTACGTGTACAAGTCCATTTCACCAAACCTATGTCTCCAACGTGAAATGTGAACACTTGCTGGAGTTAACAGCAGAATAAATGAGAAGCCCACATTAGAACTGGGGTACTCAAGATGTGGACCAGAGAACCCTTTTATTTATTTATTCATTTTATTTTATTTTTTGGTACTGGGAATCGAACTCATGACCTTGCACTTTCCAGCCGGTGAGCTATATCCCCAGCCCCAGAGGAAGCTTTTCACTCAAAACACTTTGCACATTTGAGAGGAATACTAACACCCCCCACCCAACAGCTCCACCTGGCTTTACAGAGCATCGTTGGGTCTCTGTGGCCGCCACCTGAGAGCTTGCTCTGTGGTCATGGGAGGAGTGTCCAGCTGGGAGTGGGATCTGAAAACCACATCTCTGGCCAGACATGAGCAGTATATCACGACCCAGGTGGTCCATGCTCCTGGCACTCCGGAGGTCATGTGGATGTTAGTCCCAGTTCTCTGCAGACACAGATGGCCTAAAATCCTTCCCTTTCCAAGGTAAAACAGAGCAGCATTCAGGGCTAAGCATTTAACTACTATGCTCTCCTGGGAAAGTTGGCATGAGTGAGGTCAACTCAGTGGCATGTTTGCTGTCAGGATGGAACTGCTGAGAGTCCCTGAGTGCGGTTAGAAGAAGAATGCAGCTCCCTGATAACAGGCTAGAGAGGAATGCTCAGCACAAGTCTTAGAAAAAAACAAAAGGTTTGAAGCATCAAGATCAAAACAAACAAAGAATCAGAGATCTGGTTCATGACTCAGGGAGTTCCTTTCTTTTCTGTTTTTGCTTTTCTAACTCTTTCTTGGGGGAAACAAAGGACATTTGCCATCTCCCAGCTCTTGACTCAGTGGAAGGCCAGCCTTTCTCTTTTAGTTCTCATCTCAGAGGTGGTACTTGCAAGGACAGAAGAGTGCACAGTGTGGTCAGGAGGTGGACGTGGGCCAACAGCCAGTGGCTTTAGTTTCTCCATGGTGATGGCCATGCCACCAGCTATACCACAAGGTCACCGAGGCGAGCTGGCACATGGGTACCAGAGCCGTGACCCAGGGGTCTGTAGTTTGCAAATAGACATCAGCTGTTAAATGAAAAAGCATCATGGCTGTCACTAGGCTTAAAAAGACAAACCATTAACTTAATTACAAGCACTAAAAATAACTTTTTGAAACAAGTAAACATTTATGAGGTCTCCTTTGGATGTATTATGTCTACATGTAAAAAATAATTCCATACAACATATCAAATCTGATGGGACATTTTATAGACTTCTAAAATGTGGGCAGTTTGCAATTCATTGTGTGAGAATCTAGTCACATTTAAAAAAAAAAGTCACACACGTCCTATTTTGCATGCACTAAAAGCAAAGATACAAAAACACAAATTTGAAGAGTGGCTTTTTCCTGAAATTTTATAAAAGCCCTTGCTAGGGTTATATTCCTTAATGTCATAAGGCACAAGGGAGGGCCTGCGGAGGTCACTCTGCCATGGTGACAACCCATTCATCTGGAGTCAGGCAGATGATATTACACAGGCAGAGGAAGTTATCTGGGAGACGGACTGATGTATTAAATGCCGAGACATCTACAGTCTTTTTATATGGGTACTTTAAATTTCAAACAGAAAAAACTGCCTATAATTTTACTATTTCTCCATAACTCAAGCACATCATTATCCCAACCAGGAGCTACACTTTGCCACGTCACGCAGTTTCTGAGGGGCCGGCAGTGTTTGCTGGGCTTTCACATTGGCAAAAGGGATGCCAAGCAGAGTCCAGCCCTGTGCCCATGAATAGACCCCTGCAATCTGCTTTATGTGCCTCTGCCCTATTTAAAAACAGGACACTTGAGATGCACTGACCTAAGCGCTCCGCACTACAAGCAGGATGGTAACTGCCCACCTGGCTAAGTGCTCTGAACATGCTCGCTTCCCACACAGCCGACCAGGTTTACCAACCTGAGCAGAAAGTAGACGCGAAGTTCTGGAGGGCTGAGTCTACCTCCTCCACACTGGAGAGTGCCAGCAGCTGAGGCAGGAGGCTTTCCAAGGCCTGCACGAACAGCCGGGCGCTGTGCTGGTCGGCCTCCTGATTCTTCAGCAGTTTGAGAGACAGAGCGGCCGTTCTCAAGGACCGGTGGCCCAGGCAGTCCCGAGGGGTCTGCTCCTCGTCAGCCAGGGAACAGTTGTCCGACCCGATGTCCGACACGTCTGACCTGCCCGAGTCCTTCTCTGCTGCCATTGAGTACTGATCACAGGAATCAAACTCTGTCCTCGACAGGTCCTGGTCATCCACGCTGAAGTTGCTCTCACTGTACCGGGAGCCGTAGGACCGCATCCTGCAGTCCACCGACAGGAAGTTGGTGATGTCAGGGTAAGCGACCGTGTGGCTCCTCTGGACCACGTCAGGCTGGTCCACCGCCTCGGGCTCCGACACTTTGCCCAGTGTCTCCTTGCCCTCCTGGATGGCTGGCGACTTGAGCCCGTTCTTGTGGTTCACTGTGTGGTCCTCGGGTGTTGTCTGACCCAACTCTCCCTCCAGGGTGGTCTGGCCGGTGTCCGTGGTGACACTGATGCTGATGTCAGGGCTCCTCTCGTTGCCGGCCTCCCAGCCCGTGTGCTCCGAGGACAGCACGCGCCTCTGCCAGCGGAAGTCGGCCTCATTGATCTCCATGGAGTCTCTGCTGGACTCGGCCCCGTCCCTGTCCCTCAGCTCTTCCAGGCGCAGCAGCAGCAGCTGGACCTGTCTGTCACTCAGGCCCTTGCCCTGGCTGAGCTCGTCCAGAGCCCCCAGCAAGGTGCACATGCAGGACACGGCGGCGTAGCAGGCCTCGATGCCACCCTTGATGCACGCCTCCGTCACGCCGTCCATGATGCTGGAGTGCAAGGGGGAGAGAAGACAGCACGCGTGGGACAGGGAGAGAGAAAGGCTCCCGAGCAAGCGGCTGTCGGGCTGGCGAACTGCACAGTGTTCAAAAGAGACAGTCTCGTTTGCATAAAATCACACCGACTGGGCAATAAAAAAATGAAACTAACACATCCGGGTTGGGAAAACCTCCAGGTAAAGTGGCCCAGCGTGAGGCACAGGCCTTCTTGGTTGGCTGGTTTACTGGGTATAAATGAAAATTCTTGAAGAGAGTTTGCAATTTTCCCCAAAACGGGCACTGGGCAATCTCATGTTTGTGGTTATGCTTAGTTTTTCAACTATAACATGATTACAATGGCTACGGGATAAAATGCAACTTCCCATCTGTCTGTCTATCATTTTTTTTTTTTTGACACAGGGTCTTGCTATGCAATTCAGACTGGCCTTGCACTCACTATCTAAGCCTAGCCTGACCTTAAACTTGTGACAATCCTCTTGCCTCAGCCTCCTAAGTGCAGGGATCATGGGCATGCACCAACATGCCTGGCATGTTGCTTGAATAACACAACTGTTAAAAATAATATAACATTTAGTGTTCTGAGGAGACTGCATGTGAAGGAATCCTACAGTTATATTGTAAATCACAAATCTCTTCCCTGGAATAATTCCAGTGAATAATTTTTGGACATATCACTGTGTTATACTCAGGTTTTTCAGTCACATATGAAAATATGGGAAGTTACATGATTATAATAAATTCAGATTAGTCTCCTCATATCGCTTATAAATTAAATATACATGTTTCATTTAATGTAGATTCATAAACATTTTAAGGAGTTGGGAAACAATGTGAAAAGAAGCAGTTTTTACCAAGTACTATCGACCTAAAAATAATGTATCATACAGTTTGAGGAGATCCAGGTGAGACTTCCTTTTTGAAATTGATCTTTTCCTGGGTTCTGGCTCTGTGGAGCTGGGTCCTGCTAGGTCACAGAGACGTGGTGGGCTCCCAAGTATCTTTAGGTAAAACAAAAAATGACAGAAGAGTATCACAAAAAACATAAAGCTTTAATATTGTGAGATCCAATGAACATGTACTTTCTCTACTGGTCGATACAGTGTAAGGAGAAACCCAACTATAAGTTTTCTATCCTTTAACTCAAATGTTTGGGCCCAGAGGGCTTTGGGTTTCCAATTATTTTCAGGCTCAGGAATATCTGTATGTAAATGATGAAATATCTTGGGGCTGAGACCCAAATCTAAACACTAAATTCATTTATGTCTCATATACAACTTCTATACATGGATTGGGAGTAATTTTCTATATTTTTGGTAATTTTGTAGATGAAACAAAAGTTTCATTGTGTGGAGTTTTCTACTTGTGGCTTCATGTCAGCACTTAAAAAAGTTTTTGCCTTTTGGAGTTTAGGAATGCAAACTACAAATTCTAATACAACTAACTGGAATAGGAAAGCCTTAATAAAATGAATTTAGGCATTCTTTTTGATATACAGGGCATATAGATGTCCCAGGAGCCCAGTCAAGGGTTGGCTTAGAGAAATTCTGAAGAATTGGCTCAAAAAGTTGCTATTGCACAGAGCTGGGAAACATGCATTTCTGTGCTTTTGTGAGATGTGACCATAATGTCCTTGTTTTTGGACCACAGAACCACAATGACTGTGATGACCCAGGACCGAGTCTGCTTCTTGCTAATGCACTGTGTTCCACGTTTATCCTTATTTTGTTTCTCTGGTTTGTCTTCAAATTAGTTCTGCTCTTTTGTCTACCTATATAATTGTAGCATTAGGATTTTAGTTTTGGTTTACAGGTTTAAGTATCTACCTGTGCACTGCACGAACTACTTTCCCACAAGTTCTCATGAGTAGGATTTTCCTAATTGTTTATATATAAAAATATATTTTATATATAATATAAATATTGTCATATATAATATGACAATATAAATATATTGTCATATATTTTTATTTCATATGGTATAAGTCTTATATAAAATATTATTTTGAGGCTAATGGGACTGAAGGAAAGAATGATTAATGAAGTGTTTATGGAACAGATATCCCATGCCTATGTCCATTTTCCAAGCAAAGTCAGGAAAGGTTAAGTTAAATATATTCAGTATAAATAACTATATTTAAAGGTGATCTTTCTTTCTTTTTCCTTTCTTATCACAGAAATTGGAAACACTGCTACCTAGGAGGCACAGAAATGCAGCTTCTGATTTTGTCTTTGCATGTACTTCTTTGACATCAGAGAAAGGTGATTAAGCTGAGGCTAATGTCAGTCAGACCTGTCCATCTCTCTTTCCCTCTTCCTCCCCCGTCCCTCTTTTCTTCTTCTGCTTGCTCTCTTTCTTGCTCTTTCTCTCTGCAGACCTGTGTCCAAGGCTCGAAGTGGATGGGCCTCTTCCTGAAAGGGTAAGTGGATTTCCACGGGGCAGGAGCTTTGTTTTGGTTTGGTGCTGGGATGGGGCCCAAGGCCTCCTTTGGGATAAGCACGTGTGTACTGCTGAGCTGCACCCCGCCCTGGGAACAGGAGTGTAAACCTCAGCCTCCCTCCGGACCTGACCACATTCTCTAATTAGTCTTTAGTAGTAATATATTGGATATTAATTTTAATTCCCACATGAATCCTGTGCTGGCCTATCAATGGTGTCTGGACAAGGGACAGAGTGAGCAGGCTTCTGAAGAATGCTCAACAGATACAAAAGCAAAGGGCAGACCTTTTAAATCCTGGCTTCTTCAAGTGAGCGGGGGTAGTGAGGACAGAAGGTAGGTGTCTTGGTCTCAAGAAGACTACAAACCCCTGCTAATGCCCCACTGTGAGAGGGACAAAAGAAGCAAGGTGGACAGTTACATGATGGTCAGTTTTCTTTGACAGATAGTGAATTTAGAAAAGAGAAGGTCCTTTGAAAAGCACAATGTTCTGTGAGTATAATAAGCACACATGTATATGGCAGTGACACTCTAGATCGAGAACAGGGAAATAATAAACCAAGCACTCCAACTTCAAAAGGCTAAACAAACATCCTGGTAACTGAGTGGTTTTTCTTTGTGGTGTATAAACCCACACATTTGGTATTTAGGTTGCCAACCTCCCCAAATTGTGGGGTTTGTTGTATAAAGTAGGAGCAGTGCCTTCAGAACAACCCGGCCCAAATCTGTCTGCTGGGCTCCACGAGGCGGCAGTAGCTGGACATAGTGCTCAGGTCCAAGTGTCTAATTCTGCCTGACATCTGCAAAATGACCTTGGGAAACTAGAACAGGTGTGAAATGGGGAAAGCATAACTAATTTCCTTTACAGCGAAGACATTATTGAAAACACATTTAGCACTACATCCCCCAAATGCAAAGTACGGTCTTCCCACAGAGTCCTGGAAACTGGTTCCAGACCCACTCTGAATAGCAAAATCTGAGGTTGTTCAAGTCCCTTCTAGAAAATGGGGAAGTGCTTGCACATACCCCACA
>PVJX010024161.1:0-28415 GCA_004027295.1 Dolichotis patagonum | reverse complement strand
CAGGAGTGTGTAGGGAAAGGAGCTGAGTGAGCTGTAGTCCCTGCAGGAGAATGGCTCCCCTCTGATCCCACAGGGGCTCCAGAGTGTGAACTACACCATCTGTTATCCCAACCCCAGCCACAGAGCTGGTCTTTTGTCCCCCTGTGTTGGTCAATTACTGGCCATGTGCTACTAGGGTGGTGCCATTTTCTTTTTTTTTAATTTTATTTTAAGAGGGGGTAATATTAAACAGAACAGAACAGGACATAAGAAAGCATAAATTTCAAAGCTAGACAACGAAGGATCTTCACTATCTGTCATATTGTCTCTTGTTTTCTTCCAAGTGGTTGTCCATATCTTTGCATTAGGGGAGCTCATACTAAATAACATAGCCAAACTTTTCACAAGATGTGTAGTTAACTGGCTCCCACTTGCTGGGGAGGGCACAGGATGAGGGACAGGATGACATGAGATGTTTGATTATCAGCCCACGCACTGGCAGGCTCACAGCCAGCCCCCAGAGAGGGGAGGAGTTCTTGTTCTCCAGGCACCCTGAGTCAACCGCACAGTGCAGGTCCCGACACACCAGGGTCTTTCTCCTTCGGGCTGCCGAAAGTCTGCCACACTCACAGCTGCCCCCCAGAGAGGGGAGGAGCTCCTTGTTCTCCCAGCAGGGTGGTGCCATTTTCATACAATTCTTCCCAGCTACCTGTTCTCCAAACCAGATGGCCATAGCCCCATGACCAAATCCCTACCCCTTGGTCTACTAATACCAATGATCTTCACAGTATTTCCAGAGCATCCAAATCCCGGTGAAATGGGAAGTAACTCACAACAGCTCACAGGGCTTCACCTAGGAAAGTACAGTGCTTACATTCATAGCAAGCAGGTTATACACAGAAGCAGAGTCTGCAGACTGGTGAGGGCCTGGTTGCAGAACTGCTTTGCAACACGGTAACCTATTAAGTGGGATGCACATACCCCATGTTTAACTCACTGGTAATAATACATCCCCTTATTTACTTTTTCTGACAACTTTACCCAACCACTACATTTCTGCCAGGGAGTAGGCTACTCAAGGATATTTTCATGACATTACAATCACTTCCATTGTTAATATAGGTTCATTTCTGGTCTGAGAACTCGGTCCTGCTCATTGTAAAAACTTAATCTCACATCCAGTTTCAAGTTCTCCTCCCACCTCACCTCCCTCTCCAGCATCCTGGTCACAGACCCTCCTGCAGCGCAGAAGTCTATAGTAGGAGTGGGCCAGATCTCTTCCATGTACACCTGCCCCATTCTGTTTCCTGCTTTATCTCCTGGGATGATCACTGAGATATCAGGCCCCCGGTGGCCACCTATGGGGCTCTTTCTTTTTTTTGGCTGTCATCTGCTGCCGTATCTTGCTGTCCTGCTGGCCTGCTATTAGCAAAAAGGCCACCAGACCCGACTTACCAGTCTCATTTCTGCATAGTGACCCTGTTCCCTGATGATCCTTTGCAAGATCCCGCCATGTTCCATGGCTGTCAGCAACTCGCCTTCTTTGGATGGAGAGATACAGTGCCCCCTACTACAGCCCTTTCTGCCTGGACTAGAGCCCCTGCTCTCACTTTCCCTCTCTGGGGCTGCAGGCATGTCACAGTTCTATCACCAGCACCTCTCAGGAACCAGAAACCACAACAACTAATCCTACCTCTGTTCATTCAAGCATGCTACCTCACTCAGAGCAGGATACGGAAAAGCTGTATTTGGTGAACACGCACTGCTGGGCCCGGTGCATTCCAGAAGGAGGTGTCACTCCACCTCACACAGGAGAACACCCCAGTGGAGAGGGTTTACAGAACCTGCACCTAACTGTAGAGAAAGGGTCAGGCCAGGTAGTCTGGCATCAGAACATGCTGTAATCACCATCTCCTTCTCCTCAGTTTGTCAGTCCAACTAGCTGAGCAGATGTCTATATAGGGAATGAGATGCCAGGCTCCAATTCTTGCAAAAACTTCCAAATTTTCCAGGAAATTTTCTTCACTCCCTCCACATTGGATGTGAGAATGAGTATGGCTGCCACTTCCCTCAGAAGCAAAAGATCCCAGATCTCACCTCATTGTCTCTAATGAGGACACATCCCCAAGGCTGAACCATTGTCTCTAATGGGGCACATTCCCAAGGCTGAACCAGTTGCAAGGGTACTTTGTCCTCTGATTGACCAGGCTAGAACCACATCGCACCTCAGATCCTGGGGTTAAGTCAACCTTTTCCAAACATGAAACAAAGGCAAGCACATGGGTGGGCCCAAGCAGAGGGCAGGCACATGGGCAGGCATGGACCAAAACTCTAGGCAAGTCAGAGTGTTTAGACTTGCCCAGCAGAGCTGGGAGTATATCTGTGTGGGTTCTATAATTGGGCTATGGCTTGTCCCCCAAAGGTGTATGTGCTGAAAGCTTGGTTCCCGGCACATCAGTGTCAAGAAGAGGTGACCCTTTAAAGGTATGGCCTATTGGGAAGTGATTGAGCTATAGAGGAAATGTGCTCCACTGGAAATAGTCTAATTCGAGGCTCCATTAGTTCACAGGTGAGTTGTTATAAGAGGAAGCCTGGCATTTTCTCACTCTCTGATCTCTTGTCCTTCCATATGATCTCTTCCACAAACACTCCCACCATGACATCCTCCCACTATGCTATGATAGTCAGAGGAGCCCTTGCCACAACTAACACAATGCTCTTTAGGCTTTGAGCCTCCAAGACTGTGAGATAAGTCAATTTATTCTCTTTATACATTACCTAGCCTTGAGTATCTTATTAGAGCATCAGAACACAGACTAATACCTCAAGGAAACATGTTAATCATCCATAACAAAGAGCAAAGAAGGCTTGTGGTGGCTTGTCCTACCTGAAGCAAAGAAAAGAATGCTTGCTGCCTGCACTTTTTCTTAAAGTTATCTGTTTTAATACTCACAAAGATCCTTTCAACTTTTTGTCATTTGACAGATAGAAACACTAAGGCAATAAGAGATTTTAAAACTCAATATTATCAACTTAGAAACTACCATTTTCTTCCATTCTAGAGAACTCTTTCTTTTTACTTTTTTTCTTTTTTTTTTTTTTTTCATCTCTGAAGATGGAATGCATCTTGCAGTCACCAGAGTGTCACAGTTTCACTGGCAGCATTTTTCTTCTGAGTAGCACACAGAATAATAGCACCTCTGGCAACAAACAGTTTTAGATTCTCTGAGCTCCTGGTGAAGCCAGAAATCAAATCCAACCCAATCTGACTCCAAAGTCTAATGTGTTTTCTATACCTCTGAACTGGGCAGAGATGTGAACAAAAGGAGTTCTTATTGTGAGAAAGATAGGAAAAATTGCCCTAATAGAATTCTCTTCTTGCTCTTATAGGACAAGAAGATAAGTATCATTATGCTATCCCTTGGGGAGGTGACACATAGAAAAGTGAGTCTCTTCCATGGGCTCTCATGGAGTCCTTTACCCACCCAGACATCAAGGAGGTGGAAGGAGAACACAGATGTCATTAAGAGGTGATTTGCTCAGGAAAATTTTGAATTGTGACTCCATACTAGAGGAGGCCAGATAACCTGGGACACTAAATTGGGACTGAGACAAAGAACAGGAAGGTAATGATTCAGCAAATACACAGGACCATTCGGTACCCAATGGCAGTTATAAGAGACAGTTTAATGGGGCACCTAAACATCACATCAGACCATGGCATCATGACCACGATCATGAAAAAGAAGCCCAAGGCCCATGAGATACTCTTGTCAAACTACATCAGGTCAGGAACTTGGTCAAGTTTGACATGGTGGACTGTCATTGCTTTGCAATGCTCAGACCAGGGCAAGAGGACACTGATATTTATTTATTTTTTTGTCTTTTTGAGACAAAAACTATGCAGTTCAGGCTGGCCTTGAACTCACTTTGTAGCCCAGGGTGGTCTCAAATTCTCAACAATCCTCCCGCCTCAGCCTCCCAACTGTTGGAATTACTGGAGTGCGCCATCACACTCAGCTTCTTGGTGTTTCTAATGGGACGCTTTCTTTATTCTCTTTCTTAAAGATCCTTCATCTCTTGGTACTGTCGTCACTGCAGAAAGCAGTGTCCTCTAGTTCGTATTTCCATAGAATATGATAAGCATGATATTAACAGTTTTCTTTTAGGAGACTGGAATCTAAAATGGCTTTTTTATCATTTTTTTCAGTGAATTATATTTCAACAAAGGAGATCATAGTTTTAATAATACCCACATGGACACAAAGACCATATTCAGAGTGTCTGGGCCAGATTTTAAGAAGAATCATCAGGTGGTGGGCCTGGGATTTAGCTTAGTGGTTCAAGCGCTTGCTTAGTAAGTGCAAGGTTGTGAGTTCAATCCCCGGTTTAAAAAAAAAATCATCTGGTGGTGACTAGCAACTACATATCTGTGCCCTGATGTGCAGGCTCTTAGGGGTGACTCCCTGGCACAGATGCTCCTGTACTTAACGCTCCCAGTCACCAGATGAGACACAAAATTGTCAACATATATAAATCTGCTCTGAGATAGAAAAAAACCAAAGAGGGGACCCCTAAGGGGAGGAGGAATTCAAACAGAACACTCCTATTTCCAAGTGGCTTTGGAACCAGAGATAACGGCTCTAGTCAGACAACAAGATAGCAGGGAATCCTTGGACTTGGTCATGTTTTCCGTATGCACTTTGGGCAGTAGGAATGCACTCTATAGACAGAGTTTGGTGATAAATCCTTCTGGTTGGCAGGAAACTGTGTGAACTGTGCCCTAAGATGTACCTTCTTGATAGAGATCAACCTTCTTTCAGCTGTACAGACAGCTGCCCACAGTGCAGGAGCAAAGCCCTCACTGGACAGAGAGGTGGAGGTATGACATGTCACATAGCATGCTAATTCTTAAGACTCCAAAATCCTAACTCTGAGTCATATGAAGGAAAGGTAATCAGTGTCACCCTTCTGCAAACACTGGTCATCTTTTCTTCTACAGGAGAGACTTAAGTGCTGCCCAGTGATTAATCAAAAGTTTAAAGCAAGTTTCCTCAAAAAGATACAAACCTCTTTTCTCCTAAGCCACTGCCCATTGGAGTTTCCTAGGAATCTACAGGAAGTAGCCCATGTGGCAGAAAACTAAATGAATGAACAATTCACCAAATTCTCTTTGAGATTTAGTTTTGCTGCAAATGTCTCACCATTACCCCTGCCAGGAGCCTGGGGAAGAAGGGTATGTGTCAGTCACTGGTAAGCAGGACATCCCATAAACCAATTTTTAGCAAACTGACTTTTAGTAAATTGGTCATTTGACAGAGGGCTCGTTAGGCAAATGGGTCATTTGGCAAAAAGATCATTTAGTAAATTCGCTTTCAACAACTCGTCCTCTGAGAGTTCTCTGCAGTGACCACTTTCTTGGGCTAAATGTACATCGGATTTCCGTAATTAATATTCACTTGTGCCTGAATAGGAAACTTCCCCGGGACCAAGAGCAGCCAGAACATCTTAACATCAGACAATTTAAACTGATTACAAGATCAGAGGCTCAGAGAGAATCTGCTCTCCGTAACATTGAAATTGGGCTCAGTGTCGTCACAGGAGGTCTCATGGTTCTATGTGTGGCCAGTGTGACAAACATAGCAACTCATCAGAAAAGGAAGCCAGTAGTCTTTGGGTTTCCTGCGGTTGATCACTATTCGATCAAAGTAGTCATTGCAACCACGTCTTATAGGCACTAGGGGGCAGCACTGGGCCAGCTCCCCAGGCAGGCAACATGCACCTGCCAAAGGGCCCAGTGCTCAGAAGAGTCCAGATGGTAATCTCCTATTACCATCTTAAAATCTTGATTCTTTAACAAAGACTCTACATTTTCACTGTGTGCTGGATCCCAAAAGTTAACCAGACAGTTGTATTTCCTTCCTAAGGCTTTGGTCACTAGGTAGATTACAGCAACGGAAATTTATTGTCTCAGAAACATGGAGGTAGAAGTCGAGGTAGCAATCTTGTGTCTTCTAGCTTCTGGTGTTGTTGGCAAGACTTGGCTTTCTTAGATGGTAGCTACATTAATCCAGAATCTACCTCCAAGATCATTTCAAGGTCATTTCTTGTGTCTTTGATGCCACATAGCATGCATCTCTCTTATAAGCATACCAGAAAGCCAGGGGCATAGTGACACATGCCTCAGATTACAGCTACATGGGAAGCTGGGGAAGGAGCATAACAAGTTTGAGCCCAAGCCTGGGCAAATTAATGAGACCCCATCTCATAATAAAAAATATAAAAAGCATTGGGGCTATTGCTCTGCACTCCTACTACCCCTCCCCCAACAAAAGACACCAGACCTTGGATTTAGGACCAGTTTTAATCTAATGTGGCTTAGTTTTAACTTGATTACATCTGCAAAGACCCTATTTCCAAGTAAGTTGACATTCCTAGGTACCAGAAGATAGGCCTTCCAATTTATCTTCTTAGGGGATATAATTCAACCCTTAACATTGGTCCTGCTGCCAACCAAAGTATTATATGATCCTGATGCATCTCCTTCTATGCATCAATAGTTAAATCATTAAACTGGGACTGCTATATTCCATATTACACCCAATCCTGACCACACTTTAATGCAGCAGCTGTGTTGATGGAGGGGTGCTGAACACACCTTAGAATCAGCCTAAGGAAAGTTGGAACTTTACTTAAATTCCATTATAGAGTCCACATTTAATGCAATTTATATTTGAACTCTAAAAATTTTCTGTAAGTTGAAACATGACCTATAAAGGCTTCTATACCCTGAAGCAACATTTTAGAAAGAAATCAATTGGTCCTTTTTTACAGAAAGTATTAGCCACAGGAGAGATAAAAGAAAAACCTCCCTATACTGATTGAATTACCATGCCTACAGCATAATTTCTAAAAGGCAACTATTCCATACAGCCAAAATGCATTAGGTTATATATCAGATAGAAAGCCTCACATCCAGAATTCGAATCTTACATCTAGTTCATGTACATACTCCCTCTTGTAACAGATCAACACCAATTGGACCTATTACTTGCATTTTAGGCAGCAATCTTATCACACCGGAACACACCACACCTGTGAGCCCACAGGACCTTAAATTTCCCTTCAGTGCTCCGGCCCATCCAGATTCAGACCTAAGATTTGTGACCTTTGTTCCTCCTGAGAGCCTACACTACAAAATAAAGTGTCTTCTGTGACCATGTCAGTTCTGTGGCTCAGGCAGGGTCATTCCTCATCTGCTACTCTCTGTGGCATCAGGAAAGGTTGAACCAGTCCAAGGTTACCACTATCTTAGGAGAACATCATATAGTCCTGCCATGGCACCAACTGTACATAACTGTTTGTCCCAGAGGGGGATAATAATTAATAACTAATAAGTGATTTAATAGAAGCCCAGGATTTATGAGTGTGCCTAACCCTTTTCCATTGGTTTGCATTATCTACTGCAGGCAAAGAGCTGATCAAAACAGCAAGCACAAACCAGCGTTTCTGCCCTAGCTCTGAAGCCACCAAGACCCAGCCCTGTGAAGACACAAGAGGGTATCTCAAGTGACAGCCTAAGAATACTGTTGGTTCTGCCGAGGAACAACGGAACATTTGCATCCAAATAGAATTAATTCCCCTCTTGTCCTCATAGCAAAGCAGGATTCAAGTGTTTATCATCTGAAGGAGGTAGTGAGATTTAGTCTGTCCCCTGGTCTACCTTTTGCAAGCATATTGAACAAATTACCTCGAGACTCTTCCAAATGGAGTTTTCCAAGAGATTTGCTAAAGAAACAGTTAAGACCCAGAAGACAGTGAAAATTCTAGGGGCAGCACCGCTAGATGGCTAGGTGCTCTGCCTTTCGACTCAAGGCACTAACTTTGACTTCAAATAATTGATTTTCCTCTCCCACCTTCCCCAGCCCCAACTCACTTTGCCACCCCCAGGAGCCGACCCCTACTCTCCTCTTCGAATTCCACTCCCTGCAGGATCAACACAAAGACTGGAAGTTGTCTTAGTTCTGTGCGTTCGCCTTCACGGCAGATACTGTTACTGTACTTTTCAATAATTGTTTCGTTGCCCACTTCCTCTACGATGCCCTGAATCCCTAGAGGGCAGAACCTAGAACTGCTTTTTCCCATTGTTAGAGCCCGTCCTGACAGTGCTAAGCGTGTAATAGGTGCTTCACAAGCATTGGGCGAACGAAAGACCTTTCCCGAGATAGACCCAAAGGCTGTGGAAAACGCAGGGTGAGCCTTAGCGGCCGGGTCTCAGAGTGGTGGCGCTGCAGGGCCGGCTCCAAGACCCGCCTCCCGGGTCCAGACCCCACCCAGCATAGGCCCCGCCTTCGGACCCCCGATCCCGCCCAATCCCCCGTCTCCTGAGCGCCGCGCCCGGCCATGAGCCCACCCAAACCCCCGGTTAGGTAGGCCCCTCCTTAAGTTTCTCCTTCCGAGACTGAAGCCTCGCCTGGCTGCTCCCTAACACCGAGTTTATGGCCCCACCTCCCAGGACCTGCCCCTTGCCTGACCTTGGCCTCGCCCTAAGCCCCCGCTTCCGGGACCGGAGCACGCCCTCCTACCTAACCCCGCCCCAAAATTGTCATCCCGGGCACGCCCCAAATACCGTGTGGCACTCTGGCCCCGCCCATAAGGAGGCTTCCCTGGCCCCGCCCCGGATCCGGCGGGCTCCTCCCCGCTTCCGCCCGTCTGCGGGCAACGCTGGCTCCGCCCCGCCATGGCAGCGGAGGAAAGTGCTGGCAACGTGTGTCTGCTGCGGAGTTTCGAGCGCCGCTTCCTGGCGGCGCGTCCCTTGCGCTCCTTCCCCTGGCAGGTGCGGGGGGCGCGCGGCGACGGCGGGCGGGCGAGAGGTGCGGGGCAGCCCTCTGGAGCGGGAATCGGGGCCCTCCCGTGCCCCCGCCCTTGCAGTCCGTTTCCCAGAGTGAAGGAGGAGGATTTCCTCCCGCTTCCCTTTTTGGTCGGGCTGTTTAAGGGTCTTGGGTCATGTCCATGGTCTAGTCAGTTGATCACCCTGATCATTGTTACACAGCTGCCCTTGCCGACTATGAAAGGAACCACGCTGTCTTGAGTGCGAGGGTCAGGTTACAGCGCGGTCACTGGTATCGCCATCCGAGTGCCAGGCATAGGGCAACACCATCTCAGAGATAACCTGATGGGAAAGAGACCTCTGATGGGCGCCGCATACACGCGCCCTGGGATCCTGTGGTTCTAGTTAGGGCGAGTGGTGTCTTGTGTCAGTGGAAGGGCTTAATGGACCATGAGTCGTCTATAATTCATGCGCGGTAAGCTCACTGAGAGTCAGTTTGAATACATATTCCTCCCTGGGCTGCCCCATCCGGGGGACTGATGGTTAGTCATTTGAGTTATTTCATTGACATATAACATTCAGTACTCAGAGATCATTTGTGCTCAAGAGGAATATGTGCATTTTTAACTCATAATTGAAACAAGTCTCGAGTCAATGTCAGATACCAGCGCTCACGTGCCCGTGTTAAAGTGCTTACTTAGGCTCACCCCAACACCCAAAAGGTGGGGTCTGTTATCACTTAGGCTGAGAGGTTGTTTAGTGAGGAAAAGAGCAGAATGCAGTAGATAACAGGGCAGTCCAGGAAAACAACCTTGCTTTGAATCTGGCCCAGCCTCATACATGCTGTGTGATCTTGGACAAGTGACCACATCTCTCTGGGTCACCACTTTTAATTAATAAACTGAGGGATATAATGATACTGACCTCACAGGGCTGTTGTTAGGATTACCTCAATACAAAAGGTGTTGGTCAGTGCCTAGTATTATTTTTCAGTCACCCAACATTCACTGAATGCCTTCCATGAGCCAGACACCAGGGGTCAGCAGCACATGTTAGAAACAGAGAATAAATAAACCAGAAAATGGCAAGAGATGAGTGACCATAAAGACAATAATATAGAAAAATTGAAAATGAAGCAACTGGGGGAGACTCATCAGAGTAGGGGAGTCAGAGAAGATCTCCCCAGAAAGGCAGCATTTGAACTGAGATCTGAGCAGTGATGCAGGAAGTACAAAGGCCCTGTGGTGGAAACAAGCATACCAAGTTTAAGGAGCAAAACTGGGACCAGTGTGGCTGGCCCCACTGGAGTGCAGAGGGATGGGACAGGGTGGCCAGGTGTTGAAGGGCCTTTTAGAGCATGTCAGGTACCTCTGGAGCAAAGAAGTGGTTGCCCCACTTCACATCTCAGCTAACACAGCCTGTCTGACTCGAGTATTGCTGTGCTCAAGTCCTCTGTAAAATAGGACAACATGGCTGGGTCTAGCGTCTGCACATTCTGAGTCTCCAGTTTTAACCCAGATGTCAGGTGCCAGGCAAGCCTGTGAAGCCTTGATGCTGTGGCTCCTGATTCCTAGCTCATTAGTTCAGCCAAAAGCTTCTCTGTGACACATGTGGCCCCTGAGCAGCCAGGGACACTGCAAAGCAAGAGTCGGCCTTCTGACATTCTTCCCTGATTCAGCCAGTATGACTTGGGACATCTGAAGGTCAGGCTTCAGCCTCCCATGGCTTCCACTTCCCATTGGCTCCAGGTCCCTAGGGAGAGATCACTTAGCACTTTGCCAGCATGTTCCACTGCATGTTTAATGTTCCTGGAAAAATGCCCTTGAGACTTCTCTTTCTCTCTCTCTCTCTCCCTCCAAACAGAGCCTGGAAGAGAAATTAAAGGAATCACCAGATTCTGAGCTGCTGCGGGAAGTTTTACAGAAGGTAAAGAATTCAGAATCACTGGGCTGAGTAGCCCAGCTTGCTCATTCACCTGGCAGAGGAACCGCAAGTGCACTTATGTCACTGAAAGAACAAATCTATCTGAGTCCACGCCATGTGTAGGTGTGAGCCCCTCGAACCACTCTGGCTCCTTTGTTTTCTTGGATAGAAGTATCAGAGTATACAAAAATCTGCATGAGAGAGAGCAAGCTAGGGAATGTTTTTTAACCATCCGTAATGAACATGGGTGTAGGAAGAGATTTAAAATCTCATTTGTGAGCTGCTTGGGGACTTCTTTGCATTGACAGCAAAAATAAGGAGGCCAGTCTTGCCTGCTCATGTCTCTAGGACATAGAGGGACCCTGACTTGATAGAAATGGGATTTGACTGAGGTGCTTATGGAGTAGGGACAGTACCGTCACCCAGCCTGGCCCGCCCTCACCCTGACTTTGGCCATGTGGCAAGGGGCAGATCACAAAACATGCTGGACCTTAAGTTTCTTACAGATCGTAAGCCTTCCGAAAGGTGGTCTTCCTCCCAAGAAAGAAATGGACAGAAGAATATGTTTTCATACAAATTCAGAGGAGGCACAGACATTTGTATCCTGTTACCATACCTGTCCAAGGAGCCTGGGTCAAGAATTCCTGTGCTGGTGGGTGAACCAGAGCACAGGGAAACTTGAGAGTGATGCACCTGGTCAGGACTGGGAGTGAGGGAATGTCTGAGGTTTTGTCTTGCAGCCTGTGTTTTCTACCCAGAACAGTGCACCCAGACATAGAGAGCATAAAGCACAGAGCGCCGCTTTAAAACCTTAAAATAGAAGCACTAGGCTTGAATCCTAAGTTTGAGGCCAGCATGGGCAACTTAGTGAGACTCTGTCTTTAAAAAAATAAAATGGGATGTAGATGGTGATAACTGAGAATATATCTTTGATCCCTGCCCTCAATCCCTAGCACTGCAAATTAATATGATAATATAGTTGTCAATTAAACCTATGCAAAGTTAGAAATAAACAAATAAATCCTAACCTAGGCCAACTAGACAGTCCCTGGGGATTGCATGTGTATTCTGTGGCCCTTGGGGAAAGTCTACATCCCTCCCATCCAGCACCCTACCTCTCCCCTAGGCCCATTGCCCTCTACCTTCCTTCCCAAAGTGCCAGGCAGGAGCAGCCTCAGCATTTGCCTCTGTTCTGCTGCTGTCTGGAGCTTGGTCCTGTCCTTGGCTTCTCAAGGGTTCAGCTGAGGCCTGTCCTGAGACCTCCATCCCCTACTGCATCCCTGAGAAAGCCCTGTCCTCTGTCCTGTTTCGTTCTCACCCATCTGTGACTCTGTTCCTTTGCATGGGCCTGGCACTCCAGGAGGGCAGATGCCTGATGGACCTGGTACCCACTTTTGAGCTATTCTCTTTATTGCAGATCCAGCCTCTCTAATGATTATCCTCACTACAGACTGGTTCCACCACCCTGAAGCAGGGAGCTGGTCCACAGGTGCATAACCCTCATGGCATGTGACGTGTTCAGGAAAGAGTTTGTATCTTAATACTTGGTCTTGTAGATGCTTGTGGTGGACACAGCCATAATCCTGTGTCCCTGCACATCTCTGCTGAGGCACTAGTAACTAGTTTCGCCCCTAATCTCATATAGCTCCTGGGATACTTCACAACCATTTCTGTCCTTTTAGACTGTGAAACATCCTGTGTGTGTTCAGCACCCACCCTCAGTGAAGTATAGCCGGTGCTTTCTCTCAGAACTCATCAGAAAGGTCAGTGGGGACCCTGTCTGTCCAGAGCTGAGCACATGTGGAGTGTGGCTGGGTCTCCTGATCGGGCTTTGCCTCTCAAAGCACATACCCTTCCCTGTTTGCCTGCTTCACAAACTCCTTTGTGGCAGCCAGCTGCCCAAGGGATTTGACCAACACATGACCGGACAGGGCTCACAGCTGCAACTACATCTTCTCTGCAGCCTGCTTCTGCCACTAGGCAGGTCCTGGCCCTGAGTGCTGGAAACCCCCTTCGTCTCTTCTCCCTCCCAGCCCAGAAGGCTCTGGCAGTGCCCTGCTCTCACCATTCTCTCTATGGGTAGCTCCTTAGCCTTTGCTGGAAGACCGAGCTGTTGCAGTACCTTTGTAACCCATTCCATCACTAAATTCTCACTGAGGTCCTGGCTGGGCTTTGTCCAGCCTGTTGCTGGGTTCATTACCAGACAGACATCAGAGGGGGTTCCTCCATAGGCAGTAACAGTCCTGTTTCACCAACCCCTAAACAAAAAGGCCGCACCTCACTGGACTCAGCATACACAAAATCCTTGCTCCTCTGTCATTCCCACTCCCAGGCCCCACCTCTGTGGTCTCCCCAGCGCCACCTGGAAAAGGATGGCCAATCATTAGATGAGTCCCACACTGCCCCATGAAGGATGTGACACAGGATAAAAACCCACATCCTGCAACATGGGGTGCCCGTCCTTATGGCTTCTGTCACGAATGACTTTAAATATGTTCTCCATCGAAGATTGCCAGGGCTGTCCCACAGTCACTGGTAGCTCTCATGGAGTTTGTGTGCTGCCCTAGACCATACCTACCCTAACCCCTCTATACCTTTTTTGAGGTCCCCTCTCATCACCCCCAATGAACAGGTACCCTCTGTTCATCCCAAATGTCCCTCTATGTTTTGTGAAAATTGGGCTGAGGGTATAGTTCAGTGGTAGCACATGTCCCTGGTATGCGTAAGCCCTTGAGTTCCACCCTATTGCCATAAATGTGAGAATCATCCAGCTGTGTTCACGGATATCAGCAAAGATACACAGAGAGAATCTTGGTGTTACATATGATGGTTGGCTTGATCCTTTTGACTGAAGTGTCACCCTGTCCACCCTCAGCATGAGGCTGTCCACACAGAGCCTTTGGATGAGCTATACGAGGCATTGGCAAAGACCCTGATTGCTGAGGAGTCCACCCAGTGCCACCGAAGCTATTTGCTGGTATGAGACACACCCCCTCCTCCCTGCAAGCCATCTCTCCATTTGTGTCATTTAGGATGTTAGATGCACAGCGCATGACCTGAGGTTGGCTGCTTCTTGCCCTCAGCATGACACCCTTGAGACCCACCCGGGTTGATGTGTGTGTCCACGGTGTATCCCTTGCATTACTGAGGAGTGATTTCTAATATGGATATACCATAGTTTGTTTAGCCAGCCCACCCTTTAGGACTCATTCTGCCACTTACTTCCGTGGTACTGGGTTAATTCTGCCATCTCTCGGCACAGCCTTCAGGAACCCCACTCACACTCTCTGAAAGCACGGCCATCGTGTCCCATGGCACCACAGGCCTGGTCACTTGGGATGCCGCCCTGTACCTCGCAGAATGGGCCATTGAGAACCCAGAAGTTTTCACTCACAGGTGACCTCAGGGCACAGGGCAGGGCACTGAGGTGGGTGGGCCCTGGCATGGTCACAGACACAGGATCCCCTTTCTCCCACTCAGGACTGTCCTTGAACTGGGCAGTGGAGCTGGCTTCACAGGGCTGGCTATTTGCAAGATGTGCCACCCCAAAGCATACATCTTCAGTGACTGTCACAGCCGTGTCCTTGAGCAGCTTCGAGGAAACATGCTGCTTAATGGCCTCTCGCTAGAGCCAGATGCCACCACAGATGCCGAGAGACCCCTTGTGATGGTGGCCCAGCTGGACTGGGAGGTCGCCACTGTCACTCAGCTCTCTGCCTTCCAGCCCGACATTGTCATCACAGCAGGTAATGGCCAGTCCAGCAGGCTCAAGGAGTAGGGAGTTGAGTCAGGAACTTTCAGGGCCTCAGTGACATCAGAGCTTAGTTACCTCCTGAATGTCCTGGTGACAAGCATGCCCCTGTGATGATAACTCTTATCAGATGAACAACCCTGCTGTCCCAGTGCACCAAACTAGTCTAATCCCTCACACAGCTGCAGCCAGGCCAAGTCTGTGTCCCTCTCAGCATCCCAGGAGGCCACTCAGTTAACATCCAGGTCCATAGGACAGATGGGCCATATACCACCCATAGCCCAAGATGCCTTCATTTTGCAGCCAGGATCCAACAAACCATGCCACCACGCATGCCTCAGATGCCGGCTGGCACTGGCCACACAGCTCTGGGTCATTCCAGGGCCACAGGGCAGCATGATCTTGCCAGGCCTAGGTCTGACTAACAACCAGTTGTCAACACCCAGTCCTAGGCCAGGCCAGGGTGAGACCACAGGAGTCAAGTTGGAACAGGACCTAAATGGCCCCTTCCTGTCAGGACTGGCTGATCCACTCTGTGTCTGTGACAAAGACTGTCACCACATTATGGCCCTGGCTTCCTCCTTGCACCTCTCTGTTCTAGATCCAGGCCCATGTGTTTCAGAAATGGGAGAGCCAGCCACGTCTGGTATACCAGATACCAGAAGCAGAGTTTGGCTGGGCCACAATCCCCATATCCCCCTCCTGTGCTCAGCCTTCGATCCCAGGTCCCAGGCAGTCAGGGACACAGCATGCACCCTGGTTGGCAGGTGTGGGAAACCTGGCACTATGCTGGAGCTGAGGGAACCTGCCGTTTGGTTCCCAATCCTAATGGGAAGCACTTTGAGTAACCCACGTATTTCCTTGTAGATGTGCTGTATTGCCCAGAGGTGATCCTCTCGCTGGTTGGAGTCCTGCAGAAGCTTGCATCCTGCCACAGGGACCAGGGTCCTGATGTCTATGTGGCCTTCACTGTGCGCAACCCAGAGACATGCCAGCTGTTCACCACCGAGCTAGGTGAGCCCCAGACCTGCAGGCCACTGCTGTACCATGAGGGCTCCAGTAAAGCAGGAATCAGGAAAGTCAAAGGAGGCCCCAGGGAAAAACCAGGAGGTCCCAATCCACACGACTACCAGAATCCTGGCAGAGGCAGGGCCAATGAGCGGGCAGGTAGGAGGCAGCGGAGCATGGTGACCAGGAACCTAAGACCAGTGGCCCTGGATGTGGTTTTTGTTTTGTTTTTTAAGCCTAGATGTATTTCAGATTTAATAAGCTGCAGGCCCTGTTCCTCATCTATTAACATGGAGGTGGTGGTAGATGCCAGTCGAAATCACAGCTAAAAAAGGTTCTGGCCCATGAGATAACTGAGCACAGGCCTCAGAGATAGATCCCACCTTATCACTCCCCTCCACACACTCATCTTTCTTCATCTGCTGCATAGTGACATCACCTCAGAGACACACAGCCTCAGTCACACTTGGGCCACACTCAGCACACAGGACACAGGCGACAATATGGGAGCTGTAGTCATGGGCACCCAATCAAGGGAAGAGCAAGAGGCAGCTGTAGAGGACTAAGGAGCCTACCACTTGCACAATCCTGAAATGGCACCACAGTGGGCTGGGCACCATCCTCAAGCTTGTTACCCGTCAGCCACACTGAGGAGCCCTGCCATCATCCTGTCTCACATATGAAGATACTAGGCCACAGGGAAGCTAAGGGACCACAGAGCCCCCATGTACTCCAGCCAGACACCCACCCAAAACCACCTCCCCAGTCAGAGCACACCAGGCCCAACCAGGGCAGTGCAGAGCTGTCCCTGCTGGTCCCTCAGCAAAGCCTCTCCCAGCTGCCCACAGCTGCAGGCTGGGAGTCAGGGTCCACCCAGCCACACATCCATGGGGGGCACACACATTAATCATGGAGCAGACAAGTGAATTCCCAGCACTCATCAGGGAGAACTGTGCAGCCCTGTGAAAGAGTGAAGTTCTCCTTTGGGTGCTTATGCAGAAACAAAGTACCTTAAGTATTTTATGGGGGGGGCACATATAAACACACACCAAACAGCACAGATAAGCCTATGTTTTATTCACTATCTTTCTGTGGCAGTAGGGATGTAGATCAGCAGTACAACACTTGTCTAGCAGGCACAAGGCCCTGGCTCCAATGCCCAGCACTGCAGAAAAACAAATTTTTCTTCATGTTCCTAGACCTGAGGGAATTTCTAGAATACACACCAAGTTACACTTGGATGATGGGATCAGACACTTCCATGCCTTTATACTGTACTATTTCATTTTTATAAATGCCAACCTTTCATCTATAACAGAAACTGTATTAAGAAACCATCCTGGTGAGCAGCTCCCCAGCCTGTGTGCATAGATGACATGAGCCCTGCTGGCCTTTAGGAGGAGTGCTGGCAAAGACGTCAGGCAGATAAAGGTTCACTTCTCAGCTCCTCGCCTCCTGTGCCAACTGACTGGGTGGAGAGATAAGAGAGCAGTAAGGAACCTGGACAGGCAGGGTGGGCGTGTGGCCACACCTGGATATCACTGCTAATGCCCACAGACTCCTGGTCCTACCCTGGAGCTGCCTCTGAGCATCAGGATGGGCCTAGAAATCTATGAACCAAGCAAGCCAGCTCACACACACCCGCAGCCTGTCCTAACTCCCCTGTCCTGCTAGATCCTGCCTTGTCCCCAACACCACCTCCAGCCTCAGACACATGTGCTGTGCTTCCAGGCCAGGCCAGGATCCAGTGGGAAGTGGTGCCTCCTCATGTGCAGAAGCTGTTCCCATATGAAGAGCACTTGGAGACATCGATCCTGAAACTCACACTGTAGGTCTTACAGTGGACAATAGTCTGGACAACTATTATGAAAATTAATCAGTATTGTGGGAAGTTTTTTTCATGTAGGAAAGCTGATAAAACTTTCATTGTATTTCAGTGTCTGAACAATGTTAAATTACAAATGAGGAACCCCAACCCATTCTAATGCAATACAAACTGTTAAGTGTACCCCCTTTCTGTCCACAGTCCTGGTTCATAATCACTACCCATCAGGAATAGTTTGGCTCAAAGGCAGGTGTTTTGTTCGTGGGAATAAAAGTATATATTTATCAAGTGTAATTCCCCAGCCTGAGCACTTAGCCCCTCACTAAGCCAAGACACTTGAACATATGCTGTCTCGCTATCTTAGAGCAGTGGGGCTGTTTGCAGGCAGGTGTTGGGGCTGGAGGGGCAGGATAGCTGGGAGAGAAGACAAAAAACCGGACATGAAAAGGTGGAGGGATCCCAAGAAGTAACAAAAAACAATATAATCAGAAGAAAGGAGCAATTTCAGCGCCTAAAGAGACCACAGTGGACCAGTCAGTCTCCTGGTCACTCCCCAGGCAGCACCATTGCAGTCCGCTGGCTTCTGCCACTGAAGACAGTGCTGCTCAAAAGCAGAAAGGACGGCTGCAGGTGAGGGTGCACAGAGGAGGCCCTCACATCTTCAGGGTGGACAAGATGGAGCTGCACCTCCACCATCCAGCAAACTCCACTCAGGGGCTTTAGTCACCAGTGGGCTCACGAGTCCATAACCAAAGGGAGCACAGTCCGCTGCCAGCTCTCATCCCATCGAAGCTGCTCTGACTCTCGGAGGTTCTTCCGGAACTGGTTCAGTTTGCCAGCAGGATCAGGAAACTTGGATAAAAGCATCTATGGGAAAATAAAGCTCAGAAGTCAGCTCATCAATACACCCTAGCCCAGGCTAGGGCCTTCCTCTTCAGACCCAGCTTCCTGTCTGCCTGGCTATCAGCTCTGGCCACAGGATGCTCACCCAGGACCACCCACCTCAAGTCCCCACTGCCTTCCTGGGCCTTCCTGGGGCTTGTCTTCTAGTTTCCCACACCCTGTGCCCCACAGTGCACCTGGCCTCACCTGCTGTTCTTGCACCTGCCAGGAAGGAATAGACCAGGTCTGGGCTTTGTTTCCTACATTAGAATGAACAAACTGTAGCCTACAAGCCAAATCCAGCCCACCTGTCTTGGTAAGTAAAGTATTGCTGGAACCCAGCCCCTCTGTCTAGATGGCTGGTAGCCATTTCCTTGTAACAGTGGAGTGAGTGGCTCTCAGAGATGCAGGATAAAGCCTGAAATGTTTTCTATCTAGTCCTTCTTAAAAATGTCCACAGTGGCCAGGGGTTTAGCTCAGTGGCACAAGTGCCTGCTTGACAAGTGCGAGGTCATGAGTTCAATCCTTGGTATAAAAAAAAAATGTCCACAGATCTGTCAATTGTCAAGAATGACAGTGCATTGATTTTTCTAACAAGAAAATATGCTCTGTAGAATCCCACCCCTTCCCAAGGCTGGTCCACAAAGCTCCAAGCTGTGATCCTGCTCACTCCCTAAATGGCAGTATATCCATATTTTGTGTGGTGTTAGCTCCACAGACCCATTCGGGGCCTGCCGTGACCCTCCTGCACCCACTGGCTCCATGTATGGCAGTCCACAGCAAGGGAGGCCACCTCTGGGGCCTCTGTTCCCTCCAACCTCCCTCTGCTTTTCCTCCTGACCCTGCAAAGTCCCACCATGCTACAGGAGTGGGGGCAGGGAGCAGAGTCCACACCCTCCAAGCTGCAGCATGGGCAGGCACATTACCTGCAGCTGAGATGCCAGTTCCTCCGCATCCTCAAAGACCAGGCCATTTTCACCATGTTTCACGAGCTCATGTAAACTGGAGAGAAGCAAGGGAGGCCTGAGAGCTGCCCAAGAGGATCCCATGCCTTGTGGTCCCCAGATGGGCCCCGTTTCCCACCCTACTCAGGTTGGAGACTAGGTTCAAGGACCATAGATCGGACTCAGTGAGACTGTCCTGAAATCCAGTGTTTGTAAGAAAAGGCCTGGACGAACACATGCCCTTTTGGACCATTCACTCTTCAAGGACGGCATCTCTCCAGAATCATTTCTGCATCTTTTTTCTACTCTGTGCCCTGAGCTGAAGCCAAGGCAGGACCCTAGGAATGGCTTTCTAAGGTTACCAGCAGGTTGACCCAAACAGACCCCAAGCTCACCTCACGAGGGTCTAATATCCTGTGGAAGGTCTCTCAGCAGGTGGGCACACGGCCCATGGGGCCACTGCTATCAGAACCTCATCTGCTGCTGTCCTTTCCAATATCCTGAGAGACTGAGTCACAGAACTACACCTCTAATTGATGCTAACACAACTACAAGAACTCCGCTAAAAGGGACGGGAGTGAGAGGAAACTATGACCTTTTACAGTAAATCTAGCCATTATTCTCTTATATGAGCTCAAGAGTGAGAGGCACATGTTTAACACATGTATGTTTTATTCACATGAGCCAACTACAGTTGTTCCTCAGTATCCATGGAGGGCTTGTTCTAGGGATTCCTGGGATACCCCAATGATCCTGTTCCTTACATAAAATGATATAGTATCTGGATACAACCTAAGCGTGTCCCTCTCTAAACCTCAAATCATTTCTAGGTGATTCATAATACTTAATATGATGTAAATAGCTTTATGCTGCATTGATTAGGGGATGAAGACAAGAGAAAAGTCCACCTGTTCAAAATAGCTGTAACCCCACTGGCCTGGCTGTGTTTCTGATCCCCAGTTGGTTGAACCCACAGATCCGGTAAACCATAGAAAAGTAAGACTGACTGTCTTTCCATGGGGCTCAAGCCAACCTCAGGAACCAGAAGGGTCCTGACCCTTGGCCACCCTCAGCTGCCCCAGAGGCAGCATCCTGCTGGGGCATCTCCCAGCAGCTATAGCTATATAGCCAAGCTGTCCACCTGAGGACCTGACCTCAGGAAGATGCAGGTCCACACCTACCATTTGAAGTTCACAGCACACACAGGCAAGCAACACCCGAACATGTCCACCACCTTCATGGGCAGGTCCAGACCACTGGAGGACTTGTGCAGACAGACACCCAGGTCTGCTGACCCTGGGGGCAGAAAGGGTCTATGGTAAGAGCACTGGAAACACCTGCCCCTAGGGCCACACAGCAACTCCTCCCTTGGGGAGTGGAGATCACAGAACATCCCCAACCAACACATACTCAAACAGAAGTGGCCAGGCAGCCTGGGGGGTTAAAAAGATGGCAGTGCTGCCCACCTGCCACCAACCATTCAGCCTTATCAGAAAATGCCTCAATATTTTTATTCAAGTTGACTCACTTTTCCTTTTATTTTCGTGTGTGTGTGTGTGTGTGTGTGTGTGTGTGTGTGTGTGTTACTGGGGACTGAGTCCAAGGGCTCTCTACCACTAAGCTACACCCCAGCCCCACTTTTCTGAGACAAGGTCTTACCAAGCTTCCCGGGTAGAACTCAAACTTGTGATCCTCCTGCCTAAGCCTCCCTCAATGCTGGGACTATACACATGCACTCCCACACCCAGCTTCAGGTTAACTCACTATTTCTTTTAGAAACAATTTATTTTAAAATAGCTGGGGATGAAACTCAGTAGTACAGCACTTGCCTAGCATGCATAAAGCCCTAAGAACCAGCACCAAAAAAAAAACCTCTGTCATGCTTAAAAGAAAAAATTTCTGTCGAGGTCATGAAGACATTTGGACAGAGGGAGTATAACAAATGCCACTAAGTAAAAGTGGCTACGATGAAAACTTTATTGTGTATTCTACTGCAATAATTTTTAAAGCTGAACCCATGATAAAAAAGTAAAAGCATAACGAAAAAAACAAAGAAACGTACAGCAGATCTAACGGAAATCAGACTTCAATGTAAAAATAAACCTAAACCACAAAGCCAGCACTGCAATGAGCTGCTCACTGGCTGCTGGAGGAAGCCATCTGACACTGCAGCACTAAGCATGTCACATGCCCTGGCAGAGATAAGGTGGAGGGGAGGGAGGGTCACTCTCTAAGAGACCCAGCACCTGGGAAAGGAGAGGCCAGCACAGGCTACCACAGAGGGAACTGCTGGGCTAAAGCAGGATGTGGAGGCCCAGAGAGCTCTTGACCCTCTCAGGACCTCCTGGAAAACAGCCTGGGCCCCAAGCAGGGAGGGTCAGTACACCCAGAAATGGGCTCAGGACTGCAGCCTGAGGTTCCTGGCACACTGCCCCAGCCAAAGTGGGGCCTAGTCAGCTGGATGCCCTGAGCTGGGAATGGCTTTTACATTTCTAATAATTATAAAGAAAACCAAAGACTATGCCCCAGAACCATGCAAAACATGCACCATCTGGCCCTTCTCAGAAAAAGTATGCAACTTTCCCTGGGCCCTCCTGAATACAGACACCTCTGCCTCCCCAATGCAGCCCCCTCACCTAGAAGCAGGGGGTAGTCCTCAGCCTCCAGCCATGGGGTGCAGACCTGGATGCGCTGGAACCGCTTCTGGGTGATGAGGCGGGTGTAGTGTTCCTTTAGGGGCCCTTTGCCTTCAAAGATGAAAGCAGTCACTGCCCTGGACTGTCTGCCACATGACCCTGGCCCCAGACACTCTCAATGGGACACAGCAGCCACTTCCCAGGAGCCCAACCCTTAGCATTCCTAGTTAGGCTTCCTTCCAAAGACCACCTGAAGAGCTCCAAGATCCCACAAGGTGTGGCCCCTGACCACCAAGGCACAGCTCTGCCACACCCAGCGAGGCAGCCTAGGCTACACACAGGACCACATAAACACTAAAGTACCAACCAGGACACTGTGCTAAGTGCAGGGGATACAGACCTGCCCCCTTCCCACCAGTGCACAGTGGGTCCCAAGCCTACCCCGGAGAGCCAGGGTCAGAAGGAAGAGGGTGAGCAGGACAGCGCAGTTGGCCCAGTCTTTCTGCTTCTTTCATCCTGTGCTATACAAGCAGTTTTATGTAGAACTGAGGCCTTTTTGCTTTTAGAACTACAGAGACGCTGTAAAACTATTGGAAAAGTAGAAAGCTTGGCATCTTCAAGGTTGTGCTAAGGTTGTGAGACTCCAATCCAGACTCCATGCCCTGCCATCTGAGCCTCAGCTTCCCCTCTGTCAAGGACACAGAAGACCCTACCATGGAACTATGGATGTAGCTCAGTGGTACGCACATGCCTATCATTTGGTCCCAGGTAACATCCCTGGCACTGTTTAAAAATCCACCCTCAGAGAGTTAGTGTAGGATTAATGAGTCACTCACTGCCTTGTGGAAAGCTCAGTCAAGGCTGTCCTTACCCCCTCCACAGTCCCCACCCAAATACAAGCAGTCAAGGTCTCCTCCCTCAATATAGGATGTTGAGGATGCCAGACAGTACCTGTTATCACACAGACTAAAGAAGGAAGGCTGTCTCCATCAGATGCCAGTTGTTCAAACTCTGTGTTAAAAATAAAATAAAGAAATGCTACCCTGGATTCCCTTCGGTGGGGGAGGAGAAGGTGAGGAGCCAGGGTGTTCCGGAGGGTTGACCACCAGCCTGAGATGCTCTTTATACCTAGGACCTTGTCACTCAATCACCCCATGGGAACACAACTCTGTACCCCTCCCACCACACCCACCCTGTCCTCAGGCGGTCCACTCATGACCCTGGGGTCAGGAACATAAATCACACCACACACCCTGCAAGGCCAGGCGAGCTCACAGCTCAGCCCGACAGACCACAGAGTTCAGTGCCAGCCACACACCTACTTTCCAATGCTGTCAGCAGGATAGAGAAGTCCTCATCTTCTGCAAGAAGAGAAGTGAGCTTCACAGCCTGTTCCCAGGGCACCTCTTTCCCTGCTCCCACACCACCCCTTTCTCCAGGCAACAAGAACACAGCCCCCCCCCCAGATGCCCAGTGGCAAGGAAGTGAGGGAGGCAGACCTGTCCAGCTCGTGCTGCTGACCAGCAGTGCTGGCCGCCTGCAAAGACGAGTTACCACCCTGGTCTGAGCATCCCGCTCTGTGAAGGCTGACCTTTCTGTGGCTGGGTCCGAGGGCTCCAAGCTACAACAGAAGAGAAAATCCGTGAGAGGTCGTGGAACAGGCCATGGGCCTGAGCAGCAATGTTGGGGTTTGGATCTAAAATGCCTCCCAAGGAAACACTTGAGAACATAATGTTACAGGAAATAAACCAGATACTCAAGCTTAAATATCACATAGTTTCTTATACGACAAACCCACAGTATAAACAAAGAGCAAAATAAAAGTTAGCTAATATGAAACAGGGAGACAGATCTTTTGAGAATGGGACCAAGGTCAAGAGAAGGAAAGAGGAGGCGTGGAGAGGAAAGTGAAGTAAAAGGAATTAAAATGTGTTATGTACATGTACCAACTCCCTATGAAGCACATAATCATTATGTACTACAAACATGTACTAATAAAAATAAAAATTAAAAAATAATAAAATGCCCCCCACCCAAGTTCTCATGTTTTCACCTCTTGAAAAGTGACTGGATCACGGGGGCACCATACTCGTCTGTGAACTGATCCACTGAGGAGTTCATAACTAAATATGCCTTTAGCTATGAAGGCAAGGCAGTGTGGGCCCTTGATGGAAGAGATGAGTCATTTGGGGGGTCTCCCTCAACTCCTCCTTTCCCTCTCTGCTTCCTGGTTACTAAGGACTGAGCAGTGTTCTTCCACTACACCCTTCTGCCATGACATTCCTGAAGCCGCGAGCCAATTTAAATCTCTTCTCTAAATTGTAGGTATCAGATTGTGCTTTAGTGACATGATGGCTAACACAGCCACCTCCCACCACAGTGAGGATCATGGGCTTCCAAGGTTGGGGCATCAAGCCATGTCAGCACCCAGCCAACCCTACAACAATTGTCTGGCTGGGGATTTAGCTCACCGGCATAAGCGTCTGCCTGGGAAGCAAGAGGTCATAAGTTCGATCCCCAGTACCACCCAAAATAAAAAAACAATTGTCTGTTCCTGGGTGCTGCTAAGGTCACAAAGCAAACCAGCCACTTGGTATGCACCTGCACAAGGCTCACTGCTCTGCCCTTAGCATCAGGATGTGGGTTATGCAGAGGCAGAGTCGGGATGTGCAGAAGGCTGCCATGGATCCCCTCTCCTTAGCCTGTCACACACCTAGAAGACACAAAGGACCAGGCCCGCCACAAGCACAGGAACCTCTGGTAGGGGGATAAGGGAGCACAGGGCCCAGCCAATCTTTCCTTAAAGGGCCAGAGAGTGATGACTTTAGGCTTTTCAGGCCAGACAGAATCTGCTGCAAAACCCAACTCCCCTGCTGCAGGTAGGCCGCAAGCAGCCACAGATAAAGGAGCATGCTTGTGTTTCAACAAAACTACAGAAACAGGTGGCTGGCTGAACCTTACTTTGCCACCTCCTGGATTAGTGTGTCACCAAGACAGCAGAGAGAGACAGGCGAGAGGCCAAATACCAGTAGGAAAATGCAACTGAAGATTGAGACACACCAGGCCCTAAACAGGGAGTGGGTGCGACCCAGCTTCATGAAGAGTTCGTGCTGCAGGTCCAGGGGTGTCTCCTTGAAAAAACACGCTGGCTTGTCGTACAGAGTCACAGCCCTGCAATGAGATGCGGACAGGGTGCAGAGGCCTAAGCAACAGAGGTCCCAGAAAAACAAGGGCATCAGCAGAAGCCCAGTGACAATAAGAACATTTAGAATTACTTGGGAAAGCACATAGATATTCTAACACCAAAGCTGCCTTGCAAAGAAACCAGTGCCCATCATCTGCTACCTCCCTCAGCTTCCCCAAACCAGTAACCATCCCCTAGTCCCTGGGCATTTTTTCACACGGCCCACCAGCATGACACAGCACGCACTGCAGCTCTAAACCAACCCTGGGGCCCCACTCCACCCTCAAGGCTGCAGGTGCCTGGGTCCTCCACACCTGATGCACCAGTTCTCTGCCAGGTCCTCCCGCATGGCATTGGTCACACATAGGTTCAGGTGGGACAAGCGCCCAAAGAGCTTCTCATACCTGCAAAGATATATCAGAGTCACCAGAGTCCTGGTTGGGACCAAATGGCACCATGCCATCCATATGCCTCGATGCTCCTCAACACAGGAAAGGCTGCAGACCTGGGGTCACCCGACCTGCCAGGGTTCTCACTCCAAGTCCCTCTGCACCTTACTTTTTCACACTTTCCTCACGTTGTGTCACTTTTCAGCTTAAATGCAGTTGCTTTAAAAGGAAGCTGCATACACTGCCAGAGATCCAGCCTTTTGTACAATAAAGAGGGGAAATATGACAAAGGCTGCATAACTGAGCCGCAGCTGCCCTGTGCTATCACTGTGGAGGCCATGCTCACTCGCAGTGTGTACAAAGAAGTGTAGCAAATTTCAGAGAGCCGTGAAACACATGCTGGCTCCAAACCAAGGCTGGAGCCCCAGTCTTATGGGAAAACTGGAAAGGGAAGAGTCATTCAAGAGTAACACCGCCAGAGTGTCACAGTCTTTTCTTTCCTATAGAAGCAGAGAAAATTCTGAAATAAGATGGCTGGGCTGAGTTCTCTTACTGCCTCCATGGTAAAAGAAGGCATTTCTCTCTACCTAGCTTTCCTGACTTGGGAAAGGAGAGTGACCAAAGGATACCCTGAGTGGGGGGCAATGGGAAATGAATGGGACAGATAAATAAAGAGCTTGGCCTGACACCTGCATGCAACAGGTGCTCAGGGACCCTAGGGGTAAAAGCCACAGCCACTGCCAGCCTTTGGCTAGAAGTACACACTGAGGCAGACACTAGACTCGGGCTCCAAGTAACTGACACCTCTCCCTGTTCCCCAGGCTCCTCTTCCCATTTACCCCGACAGGGTTTTGGGGAGGTACCTGCACTCTCCTCCCAGATTCTTACCACTTGGCGAGCAGGACAATTGGGTGTGTGGCACCATGCACCAGGCCCATGATGGAGTAGCCATAGTTGTGCCAGTCAATGACTAATTTGCTTCCGCACAGGCAGCCCACCAGCCAGCAGACAGAAATGCTCGGCAGGCCTGGGGGATTCTAGGAAAGGGAAAGGCTTGCTGCAGAAGAGGAAACCCAAACAATGGTCCATTGAAACCTGAGTGAGAATATCTGTCACACATTTGGCAAAGAGACAAGTATCTTAGGGTTCTTGATAACCAATAGGCAGAAGACCCACTTTGCCACCAAAGAAAGATGTAAACACTCAAAAGCAACATTAGCCAGCCCTTAAAGTCCAGTCATCACGTTGTGAACAATCAAGGACACAAAAAATAAAAGCTGGACATGGTGGCACATGCCTGTAATTCCAGCACTCGGGAAGCTGAAGCAGGAGGATCACTGTGAGTTTGAGACCAGCCTGCGCTATATAGTGACTTCAAGGCCAACCTGAACTACATAGCGAAACCCTGTCTCAAAAAAAAAAAAAAAAAAAAAGGAACAAAAATATGCTATTTTCCATTATTAGAACATAAACTTTAAAACCCAGTATTAACTGGCAGTGGTAAACATGGCAGAGAAGAGGCAGCCTCATCAGTGGGGAACAAAAGGGCCCAACCCCACTCTAGGCTAGCCAGTAACCTACCACAACATTTTAAAAGGCATAGATTTTGACCAACCAATTCTACAGCCAGCAATTTATCTCAAGGAAAAAACTGAGCCCGTGACACAGATGTATGTTCATTATACTGTTAGCCACACTAGTTGTAAAGGTTAAAAAATAAAAAATAAGGAAGAGCTGAAGAAAAAGCGGTTGAGTGCTGGCCTAGCATACATGAGGTACTAGCACCAGACTCCCCCCACCCAAAAAAAAATCAGGAAGATTTTGAGTATCTGTCAAGATGAAATCAAATTAAGCTCCATTACATGTTAGAACTCAGTGTACCTCACTAAAATGTGCTGCTAGATGTTTAAAACTGGTGAAGACTAAAAGCATAACTCTAGAACCAGACTGCCTACATAGGTTCAAATTCTGACCCCACCGCTTCTCAGGTATGTGATGATGTTCTACTTATACAACTTCTCTGGCTCGAAGTTTTGCCACCTCTAACATATAAGTACACTAAGAACCTACTCTTAGGGTTCTTGAAAGGACTGACAAGGTAATACATGTAAAACATTTAGACATGTAGTAAATGCAAAGCAAGACACTATCTGTAATGACACAGAAAAACACTATGAATAGGGACCATAAATAGTACAAACACAAACTACACACTTCTACTCATAAGGTCCTACTCATGACTGTAAAAGTTTATACACACACGTGAATGTGCAATGTATTTATCAATCTGTGCATATTTTTTGTGTATGGTACTCGGAATCAAACCTAGCACCTCACAAATGCTAAGCAGATGGTTTACCAGAGCCACAACACTCAGGCCAATTTGTACACTTATAAAAGGCAGGAAAGTAAAGAAAACTGTCAAAAGGGGTTCTCAGAGAGGGAAGCATGGGCTGACACATACCTGGAGAAAGATGTAGGTTGATGGCTCCTGCCACATCAACTTCCACAGCAAGTACACTGCTTGAAACACAACTTTGAGCCCATAACGGAGAACCTGAGGCCCAACTGGAAATTAGAAAACATCCATCGCTACAAAGGAGCTCCTGGAAATCCATAGGTTTTCCCACAACCAACCCCCCACCTCCATGTCAAAGGAATCTAGAGTTGACTTCATCCTACCTGCAAGACTCTGAAATTCTGTCAACTTCACGATCTGAATTCTGTCACTCTCCAGGAGTTCATTGTGGGGTTTGGAGTCTATAAATGAGAGCACACCTTTTAATTTACCTGACACAGATATTTCTACAATTCTAGGCTGAACAGTGGAGAGTGTTTTTGGAAAATCAGACTTCAAAAATCTCTCTGTTCATCAATAGACAGAGAGCGAGGCTAATTTGTGTTCAGATTCTACCAGACTGTTCATAAGGGTAGGGCCCAAATCTTATCCACCTGTATTTAAACCAGACCTGGTACCCAACAGGGACCCAAACTGATCTAGATTCTAGAATTATGGAATCTTCCCATCACAGGAGCATGCCTAGGATGTCCCACTCCAACATCA
>PVJX010024160.1:0-28387 GCA_004027295.1 Dolichotis patagonum | reverse complement strand
GTAGCTCACCAGAAATGATACCAACAAATTTAACTAGTTCCAGACAGCCCAGGCCTACGCATGTAGAAGGTGTAAGGAGGCTAGGGTGTTGGCTTATCTCTTAGTTAGACATGATAAATTTTTAAAAGTTTTTAATATCTGTATAACATTTTTGCTTTGTTTTGTTCTGGCATTTCTGCATGATAGGGCCTCTCACACTGTCATTCTGAACAGAACATATTTTTCCATTGCCATGTGCATTTCTATTGAAAAATATCCCCTTCACGCTCGCTTTCTCAGTTGCACTGTGTTGGATTCTGTTCTCCACTTTTTAAGTAGTTTTACCTAGAAAAGTGTTTGCATTCTGAATTTCTACAATTAAATAAAGATTATTATTTTCAAAATAGACATAACTGTAGAATTTACACATTTGTACGCTTATTCTATACTCACTGGGCTATGCAAATCTTTCTTCTCGATCGGAAGAGTTGGTTTATTCCTACTTAGTGATGATGACTTATTTTATTAAAAAGTAGACAAAACATGCAGCTCTACTTCATATGAGAAAAATGTGCTTGGGTAGCTAAGAAGTTCTATAAAAGCTCAGGATGGACCATAGAAACATCAGCTTCCCACCGAGGCTCTTCTGTCAATGAGCTATGTGCAGCGGTGTGCACATGAATGTTAAACAACCAATTCTCCCGCAAAACTGGGCCCTGATTATAGACTTCAGCAATGTCTATGTAATATTTATGAACCACCATGACTAATTTTAAACTATGGATTGGGAGTCCCTGAACTCAGAGTGGGAAGCAAACTGTACAATCAACTCTCTGAAAGCTAAGTGTGCTGGAGAATGTGTAAGTTCTTTGTTGCAACACTTAACTTTCCTGACTTTTGGTGTTGTTTCTCCCACCCCTGTCTTTGTCTTTGTCTCTGTCTCTGTCTCTGTCTCTGTCTCTATCCCTGTCTCTCTCTTTCTTTGGACAATATGCTAGAAGCTTCGTGATTTTTTTAGATCTTTCTCTTTGCCGTTAACTAGGTACTGGAGAAGGAGACAAAGCTCAGATGTGCAGAGCCCAGTGAATCTCCCAATACAATGACAGAAATGTTAGTATTTCTTTTTCTAAGTAAAATCTTTAGAGGTTTGAGTCTCAGTTTTCTGCTGTGTGATATAGGTTATGTAACAACAAATAAAGTAGTCTATGAGAAAACCCTGGCTTATTCCAGTAAATAATTTTTCTAAAATTGTCCATTCCTTTCATTACCATATTTCAGGATATATAGTATGTATGAAATAAACATGTTCTTTTCTTAAAACCTTTACTGTAAAATTTATTTTTATCTTCATGCTATTTCATTTATATTATTTCATCCTGATATCACCTATACCTAAAATGTTTTAAAGGCAGAATTTCTGAAATCATGAAGCAAACACTATGCTTAAGCTATGTCTTGAAGCAGCACTTAATTGCTTAGCACTAGTTACTTAATATTGTAGCTATTTGCAGACTTTCCCCCATATCACAAAGAGAGAAGACATGACAGTCCAAGTTAGCTTTTGCCGACCACAACTGTAGATTTCAAAGATTTGGGGAAAAGATAACATATCTGAACTCTACTATGGAGATGTTGAGTCATTTTGCATTCGTCAGTCTCTAAGAAGTACTATTAGGTTTTATTTTACATGAGCTTTTCATTAATTTTCAAAGGAATATGCTGTCGTTGTCTGTACCTTTTCAGGTCAACTTTCTCAAGTTGAGTTGTTTGTCCTTGGTCCTTCCTGCTCAGCCGTGCAGATAACATGAGTGTGTTTTTTTCCTGACCAGCCTTCTCCTGGCTCTGATTCAATTATCTGACTCTTCTCCTCCAAAGAAAATGCTAGAGTGATCAAAGGAAGGTGATGGGGGAGCGGGTAAAAGCAGTCAACAATAAATCAATCGAACAAGTACTTATCCAACACCTCCTATGTAATACAGACTGTGGTATAAGCCCATAAAATCTTCAGAGGGAGAGTAAAAGAAGAAAAGTCATGAAATGTGGAAGGGAGACACATTTAAGTGGAGTTCTATAAGTGCAAGATTCAATAATAAAGGAAAACACAGGTATATATGAAATAGCTAAAAGAGAAAAGTTTATAGATTTGTTTCTGACAGAATCATATACATGTAATATTCATAATACCCAAAGATTTGTAGACTGTACATTTCACTCTGTCATTTTATAATTTTCAGGGTGTTATATTGCATTCTAAACTTGAATGGAAGGCCTTCTTCCCTTCGTTCTTTGAATATGGGAGATTCTCATCCATTCAAAGCTCTGTTCAGTTGAATTCCATAAAATTCTAATGAAATAAATGTAATGACATGAGACATATTCCCTTAACCTAGTTTTCCCCCATCCTGACATGCCAGAGGGTGACTTCATGGATATTTATTTGATATTAATGCTTTGGGACTTGGATTTTGAAAGTTTGTATTTTTTCTTTTCACCAAGAATGAAAATTAGAGGAGGCAGATGACACAACAGTTAGGAATCAAATGTCCCAGTATAGGTAGGCATCCTTTTACATTTCAGCAAATTACTCAGTTCTGCAAAGCCACTAATAGTGTTGTTACACTGTCAAGTTTCTTGGAGATTACTTGACCTTTTAAACACTACAGAAGGAAATTGTTTCTATGTACATAGCACTCAAAACGCTGTAGTTTTTTTTTTGTTTCTTTCAAGGTAAAAACTTCAACTTTTGTTTTATGTGAAGATGTTGTGGTTTTTATAAATAGGGGAATGTATCAGCACTGTGTAAAAAAGGAAAAATCAGGAGATGTCCAGCTAATTTCCAAATATTTTCCATTGATCTACCTATCCTCTCTAATGGCCCATTTCAATCAAGTAAATCAGACTAATTACCTGAATTTGTTTATTATGATTCATATATAGTTAATGCTTTATGAGCCTTGAAACAGATTCTGAGCACAATTTGACTGTTTTCTTATATTTCACACATGCCACAGAGGCCCTGCTTCCTTATTCTGACTCCAGCAAAACTGCAGAATGTAAAGACATTAAATACCAGGTTTGGGGGATTTTCATCTATATCACGCAAAGCTGCATGGATAGTGTATATAGACAATGTAATGCTTGAATTAGTTATGGGTTTACACTGTAATTCCTCTACTCATTACTATGTGGCTTGATAAAAAATATTTAAGCTCTCTGGGATGGTTTAGTCATCAATAAAAGGAATTAATGGCACTATCTTTACAAAGTTGTTCTGAAAAGAGATGATCAATAAGTAAGAATGATTGCAAGTGTTTTTCATATTTGTTGCTGGGCTTTTAATGTAGAAGTGTGCTCTGAATATTTTCTCCTTTTGCATCAAGAAGGACAATCAGGAAAGAGGGTCTCCTGGAGTGGGTGATGTGAGGCCATGTGAGTGTTATAGTTCTGTCTTAAAGCTCTTCCAGCTGAGACCCTGAGACCTGGCAGAGCAAAGCTCAGATAAACACAGCTGCTTCTCTGTTCCTTCTGAGGTCGCTAGGTTGTCTGTGTCATCCTCCCTTTACAGTGACAAGAACTCTGTGGGTACATGGAAAAGCTGCGGCTTTAAAATAGGTCCAAAGGTCACAAGAGCACCCGCGGATTCCATCAAGCATTTAGGAGTAGAAGATGCAAGCCCAAGGACAAAGGTCTCCAAGCACAAGATTGATATGACAGTTTCATTCCTCACAGAAGCAATGAAATGAGGAAGTGTGTACAAGGACCGATCTCATGGGGCTCACCTCACTAAATGTCAGGTCTCTGTTCCATCAGTAGGCAGGAAATAATTCGATAATAGGGAAATATGTATATGACTTAAGAACCCTCAAATCCAGCAGTGAGCCTTTTAGGAGTGTAGAACTTGCATTGACTTTAGGTATGACCTATCAGTTTATATTCACTGTTATAATATCCATGCAATGCATGTGGCATTATCTTTAATGAATCCATTGAAAAATCATAATGATTTAATAGCTAGACTAATAGATTTGGGCAGACAGATTACAGAGCCCTGGTATTTTTGTGACACTGTACTTTTATAGTACAACAGGTGAATGCTTACTTAAATACTCATAAACAAATCATACTGATTTTTGTCTTAGGTTAGATCCCCAAAAGCAGAGCTTGAGACAAAGTTAGGTGTGATAATAGATTGAGAGCATCCTGTCCTGTGAGTGATGTAAGGCATCGAAGAAAGCAGAAGGCAGGAGTGGTTACTAAGCAAGAATGTGGGTCCAGACCATCAGGCTTACCCCATGGAAAGACCTGAGTCCTGCATGGCACTCCAGAGGGGGCTCTTGATTTGAAGGTAGGGGGCAGAGTTTATACCTCTGCTTGAGATATTTGCTATGTGTTAGCACCTGGCGTGGAGTTGGAGGCTGCCCTCTTGGTGGAGATGGCTCTTGTTAGGTCAAGGGCAGTTTCAGCAAGAAGAGAGCAGCTATGAGTTGGCAGTTGGGGATTGGGTGGCCTCAGGAGGGCCACAGCATAGCATATGACTTGTCATCTCTACTGAGTCAGGGAAATAGCTGCTACTACACATCTCCTCTCCCACATAAAGCTGCTAAACGGACTGGTTTCAACAACAGTTTCCCTGTCTCAAGGATACATTTTAAGATTTACCTAATGGCCACACCAGTGACAAGCAAAACAGTGGATAGCCAGTAACAGAGTACCTGTGTGCACCCTCTGGAGTTTAAGGCCCCACAACAACCTTCTAGAAAGGCTTGATCCTGCTGCTGTATCTATGAGAATGAAACGAAAAAGAATCTTATTTGGCGGCAACACCTGACTTGTGTAAATGTAAGTCCATTTAAACTGTGTTTGCTTGAAGTCATGAGGAAAGTCAAGAGTTTTAATAAAGAATTATGAGTTCAATTAGCATGTACTATCCATGGTCCCAAGGACAATGTTAGGTGATGTTCACAAGATACACTTTTTGCCTTTGTAGTATTTAGGAAAATTTGTATATCATACCACATGGCCTCAAGGGTGTCAGAGAAGGAATTCTGACCTTGCCCAAGTACTCTACTGCCGAGCTGATGAAAGGAGCCTCGGAAACTTCAGATGACTTGTCCCAGATGAAATAGCTAATAAAAGAGACAAAGTTTAAAACACACCTATGAGAATACTCTGTACCAAATCATAAGTCTTCCCAGATCAGGATACACAGATGTCAAAATGAAGCTCAGTTTAGACAAATACACTCCTCAGAAGACAAATCTTAAAAGCACTGAGTCTTGAAGTTTACCAGAGCCTCTTTGAATTCATTGAACAGTATGACTAACTTTATATAGAAATTAATTCTATAACATCCAAATAGATTATCAGGCAGTGATTTTGCACATTAAATAAACTTGCTATTTTGCAAGGCAGGACGTTTCATTGTTCAGGTGATTCCAGTGCTTAGAAAGTCTTACACTGAACCAGATTCTATTTCCTTGTAAGCTCTACCCCTGGATGATAAGGCTGGTCCCAGAACACTGTAGACTGCTAGCATTTCTCTTTTTCTGTTTTTTTCTCCAGCAGTTTACTTTGTAAATACATGAATAAACAGAAGTTCTGTATCATCAGGATTTTCCTTTTCTAACTCAGTGTCTCCATACTTCATCCCATTCTAATCCATCTTTTTCTGGGAGGTTTTTTAAAGAGTTGTCTTAGACCTAAAGTATTCAGGGATTCTCTGAGTAAAGTGCAGAGAAGGAGGAGAAGGAGGATTAGGGGAAAGGACACATTTTTATAGCCTTGTCTCTGTTGAAAGCCAACTCTTCTACTTCATAGAAGCCAGGATCAAATGCAGCCACAGCTGGGGAGAGGTCAGTATCAAGAGGTTTGTACCAGTTGGTTGAGAATGGAAATAAGGGAAATCAATGCAATAGTAGTTCTATGGCTTCACAGAGTTCCTTCATTCAGAATGGAACTGCTTACTAGTGGCTGGAAAATACTGGGACCAGATTCAGGCCATAACAGCAAGTAAGTAAAACTTTAGATCCTCATCAGGGTATGCAGAACAATTTCTGGTCTTTTAAGTTATGGGAAATGTAAACTACCTGAATACAGGAATTTTGTTATCTCCACTGTGTTTTATTAGATCTTAGACGAATTGTATAAAGTTATGTAAGGTTCTCATATACAGTACCCCTTGATATCTATTGAGGATTAGTTCCAAGACCTCTGTCTTAGTCAATTTCTAGTCACCAAGACAAAAAGTCTCAACACCCTGTTTGGTCAAGGGCAGTTTTGAAAAGAACAGAGCAGCTATGAGTTAGAAATTTAAAGGAGAGATTTACTTTGGCTCATGGTTTCAGTCCATGGTTAGCAGGCTGAAACACAGAAATGATATGGTGGAAGGGCCTGCATAGAGGAAAGCTGTTTACATCATGGCAGCCAGGAAACAATGTGAAAAAGGTGAATATTGGGGGGAAGGTAACTGTTCCAGGCGATGCCCCCAGCAACCAGCTCTTCTGATTCAGCTCCACTTATCAGTACACTCATTCTCTGAGCTCCAGGGTAGATGAAGCAGGATCTTCCTATGAGTATGGCACCCTGTCTTGGTTACTTTTTTCTCATTGTTGAGACAAAATACCTGACACCCCAAATGAAGAAAGGAAAGGTTTCCTTAGTTTAGTTTTTGGAGGTTTCAGTCCATACACAGCTGGCTCCAAGCCAGTGTGGCTTGGCTGAGGGGCAGCCATTCATGGCAGCCACAAGGGACAAGAGTAAAAAGGGCAAAAAGGGGGAAAGCAAACCTCCTTCCCTCCCTTGTATTGTATGCTGCCTTCCTCTCCCTGGGCAGATGCAGACTCAACCACCAATCTCAGTGCTAGGCCACAGGCCAATCACAAACCCTAGATTCAGCCACCTCCTTGACTGCATGAGCCTTGGAGAGCATCTAAACACAAACTATATGACACTCCATGAACCAACCACTCTCCAAAAGCTCAACCTCTGAACACATGGGAATTTGGGGGGATGTGAATTTTAGCTCTAAAGAATAAAAAACTGCCAAGGATACCAAAATCCATAGAATGCTCAAATCCATTATGTAAAGTTGTATAGTATTTACATGTCACCCATGTACATTCTTCTGTATGCCTTAAATTATCTTTATCTTACTCATAATACCTCATGTAATATAAATATACATGCAATATAAATAGTTGTTATGAATAATGGCAAGTAAATAGTTGTTATAAATAATGGCAAGTAAAAAACAATGTGTATGGTAGAGACACAGTTTTTTCCAAGTATTTTCCACTTACGGCTGCTCAAATTAGTTGATGGGGAGACAACAGAAGTGGAAAGCTAACTCTATTTGTTGAACACATGAATGAATGAATGAATGAATGAATAAATTGAATATTTCAGGCATTATTTGAAGCATATCCTTTTAAAATATAACCCTTTTCTGTTTTTTATTTTCTACAGTTGTACATCTAAGCCCCACTATTATGACATATGTGTGATACTGTGAGTCAGATTCTACAATGTTCAAGAAAGTAATTATTGTGGGAGAATAGAGATGTTGCCTAATACAAACAACCTTTTTAATTTTTCAGAAAGCAGCGTTGCTTACTCAATTTGAAGAATCAGGAAAACCTGCCCAGAGACATTTTAAGGCAAAACAATCAAGAGAAAGGAAACCAAGCAGTAAGATTTAGCAGTGTTGTATTTTTTCCTAACAGTTGTCTCAATCTAATAATATGTAAAACAAAATACATGGATATTTGGGGAAAAATTGACAAACTGGACTTATTACACTTCTGGAGAAGTAAATAGTCTTACTCAAATTTTATTTACTAGAAATATATCTGAAGACACATATTATCACTTCTGATTTTTCTTTTCTTTCGTAAGATAATATTTTAACTTTAATATGCTTTGAGCTATTTATAAAAGCTAAGGGTTTTCCATGAAGTTGTTTTGTAAATTAAATGCTTCAAATAACTTTTACAACAGTATTTCCAATAATAAAGAAGAATTAATAAGGCAACCTACTAGAATATACATTGCAACATTTTATTTAGAAAATGAAAGCTGCTCCTGATCAATCCCAATATTTTAATACATTGAAAATCTTGAACAAATCCTCTCAAACAAAAACTGATTGCCTTATTACATAGCCTGGGTGATGATGCAACATTTTGGCCTTTGAAATATTTGCCTTTTGTTGCCTATGATAAATGTACACACAGTATGATTACATATTAATATACTATGCTGATATTACTGTCTGTGTACCAGAAATCATTATGTCTGAAACTTTCCTTGTGCTCATTAAAACAGAGTGCATTAGAAAGACGGGGAGCACGAATAGAGAGACATTGCAGTCCTAGATTAAATTTCAAATAAATATTAGCGTATTTGCTACATATTTTTAGTAATCTTGGAGAGAAGATTCACACTTTGTTACATGTGACTCTGTTCTTTAGATATAGAAACTTGGATTTAGTGCTAAGTGTCTGTGATAGACTAGTAAGTTTAGCTTCTAGACAATTTCTATTTCCTTTCACTTTTTGAGAATGAATTAATAATAGTAATGATTTTGATATATTCAGTTTTATAAAACTAATATTTATTCACATAAAAAAAATAGGAGATTCAAAAAAGTGATCATTTTAACCACCAGTTAACCCATTTAGGCACAACTGTTAATACATGTATTCCCTCTCTTTTTACCCTCTTTCAAAATTATGTTCAATCTGTAAAATATGAAGTCCCAATATGTACATAAAAGTGAAACGATGCATAGGTTATAAAATGTGAATGTCATTCTCTATCTTCCTGCCCTCCAAGCTGAGACAGTCAATGCGAAGTGTCAACTTGACTGGATTCAGAGATGCCTTATGTTAGTGAAGCACACTTCTGGGTGTGTCTGTGGGAGTGTCCAGAATTTATGGATATGTGGGGCACCAGACTGCAGGGTAAGACATATGCTAATGTGCCTGGCAACATCCAATGCAGGCTTGCAGTCAGATGGAATGAAAGGAAAGGAGAAAGTAAGCCTGCATGTAAAAAATGCCTTCCTGGTTGAGTAGGTCCATCTTCTGCTACTGGATATCAAAATCCAGCTTCTTCAGCCTTTTAATGCTGACTGGTAAAAGGACTCTCTAGTGAGCTTCCAGGTCTTCTGATTTGAACTGGTACTATTATGTTCTTGATCCCTCTTGTTCTATAGCTTTCAGCTTCTCAGACTGAGCAGCTAGTAGATCTTCTGGGTCTCCAGCCTGCAGACAGCTACTATAGATTACCCTGCCTCTGATACTGAAATATGCATATTTTTCCCCATTGATCCTGTTTTTCTAAGAAAACCCTAAGCAGTACAACCTCTATACTTCCTGTTCTTCATGTTAACTAGCTGCTTATACAAATCTAAAATAGTATACTTTGTGATTTATCTCTTTATATAAACTCCATGTTTTAATCTCTTATTATAAAGGTTGTAAAATTTGTTCCATTTTTCTTACACCTATTTTCCCTTTCTTTGCCACTTTTGATTTTGATAAAACGTTTTAGTTCTGGTGGAATTAAGAAATTAAATTGTCAGGGACTTTGATCCTGGGGTTTACAAATTATTAGTTATCTTATTTAGAGATTTTCTGTTGTAATTATTGAAGATGATTATTGAGTATTTATGGAAAATATATTCTTATTTCTACTAGTTTGCCCAGAAGTAATGAAATATGTTCTCAAACTCTTAGGTACTGATGAAATGTTAGCTGTGAATCAAATGTTCCTTTTGGCTCTAAAATATTGCTATTTGTATGATACAGGAAAGAAAATAGCTTTTATTTAGTTTGTTCAGTTGAAAGACAATTATGGAGACTAAGGGTTATCTGTAACACCCTAGATTTTTAATATACTTTCATCGAAATTACAGTAATACCAGGCACCTATTCTGAGAAAATATTTCATTTGTGATAGTATATACAATGATGTGCTAGAGTTAGCTTATACCAGCTTGTGGAGAGTCAGTTCAATCCTTTTCAGCTTTCATTGTCATTTCATTAGTGGGTTAAAATTGGCCTTAGGAGTCTTAATACTGTAGAAATTAGCAAACCTTACAAATTATGTGTTTTTTTTCTTTTTCTGTTTTTTTTTCCAGAGAGTAAGTGTGCAGAAAAGTATTAACATAGCCACCCTATAGCTGCTATTCTTAGAAAGACCAACAGGAAAAAGGAGAAAGTTTGATCACTGGACACTAAGCTGCAGTTAGATGGGAATAACGAGTTCTGGTGCTGCTGCATGGTAAGGTGACTATACATAAAAACTGTGCACTGTATATTTCAAAGAGCTGAATGAATGTATCTTTAATGTTTTCCCCATAGCAGATGCTGTCAGCCTTCTGTGGGGAGAATTTAAGTGTGTCCAGTCTGACTGAACTGGGAAAGGACACTTGGAATCTGGCTCCTATATTCCTGGAGAATTTGTGCCATGCAGCTTTTCCCCTTGCTGATGTTTGACTTCTAACACTCATGCCACAAGAAAGCTGTAAGAACAGGCACTGGGGTGCACACCTGCAATCCCAGAACTTTGGCAGTTGAGGCAGGAGGATCACAAATTTGAGGCCAGGATGGTCTCCATAGTAAGATCATGTCTCAAACAAACAATCATAAATCAAAATGGAAGGAAAATGTCATTGCTTTGAGTTCAACTATATGTTGAATTCTGCAAGTCCTTTTCCCAAGTTGCTGAACCTGTAGTTGGTCTTCCTTCGTCATGTTGTGAAATTTTATTCAGTATTTTTATGGAGTACCACTACATGCAGTGTACTGGAGATAGGTTCATGATATATTAATAAGGCGAAATAAGCTATTGCATAATTAGTTAACTATAAAATGCATGTGTATGTGTGTTTGTGTCTGAATGTATAGGAGGTTATATGGGAGTTTACATATTGGATAATATGATCGCTTTTAAATAGCAATTCTTCTACACACTTTGCATAACAATAACAAAAGTAAAATGACAGGATTTGTCAGTGATTGTGTTTTAGTTTCTGATAACATTGGAATAAAATACTTGCTATGCAAAAAATATATGTTGTGCAAAATTGTATTTCTAAATGGTACTATCATTAAGGTCTTTTTTAAAGTTTTATATTATTGGAAACTGGAAGTTTGAGTCAATTATAACAAAATCTGATATGTTCAGCATATAGCTAATGAAAAATAACTACTAACACTGCTCATGAACATCCTCAGGATGGTCTTTGCTTGGCTCTATAAATTGTCATCAAAAGTTCCAAATATCAAGAGAGTCTCTACGTGCTGTTTCATTTTCATGCATAGGCAGCCAAAGATGTCGTCTAAATCATACTTTTGGTCCAAACCTCTGAAGTACGCATCACTTGGCTTCTGATTGTTCAGAATATTTTTAGTAGAGATTTATTAATAGAGATGAACAATCACAGGTCAGTTGGATGTCAGAATGACAAGTATTTCAATATTGATATAGGCATTTTGAAATCAGTCAAGATATGATATCTAAAGAGTTGAGACTTTTAAGTCTGACATCATGATGAACTATTATTTCATTCCAATTCAGTAGTAAACAATTTAACGTACTGATAAAATCATCTTCACATTCCTTCTATTGGTCCGTGCCTAAAACCTCACAAGTAACTATTGCATTTTAAGTAAATATTAGGCTGTTAAAATTGTATTCGTGCATATTTGCCCAGGAGACAGTTAAATCAGCTCTGTTGCTGTGTTCTATGAAACTACATAATTACAGGCCTTTCAAAGTGCATATTATTAACTTAGTGCATGACTGCTTCAAAGCAGACATGCTGCCGACGAGTTGAGTCAATATGCACATGGTATTTTCAGCTCAAGTTTTCAGTTTTAGGGGGAAATAAAAATAAAGAGGCTTCTGAGTACATGGTAAGAAAAAATTAGGCATGGACTTAATATTTCACACAGTCATCCTTGATGTCCAAATAACCAAATACGGAATGCTCTATTTTATAATATTATATGTATACAAAATATTCAGTGACTTTTCCAAATGACATCTTTCATTGGTTATTTGACTATATACACATATATACATGAACACAGACATGCACAAACATACATTAGCTAGTTTCAGCAGAAACCAAAGCACAAATCAAAAATATATGTTTATTATATTACAATAAGGAATGCACATTTCTAGTGTAACCACAATATCACCTGTTACTTAAGATGTTCCCCAATTTCCTGTACCAGTGTTTCTGGAGAATGGTTTAGCTGAAATAGGATTCCTTGTATGTGACAGAATAAGGACAATGGGGCATTAATGGACTTAGAGAGTTCCGTGCAGACTTAGGTAAATCTTAGGAGACATCTTCACTTCTCATTAGAAAAGACCTTTCTCATCGGCAGATGCTTCCTTCTTCACAGCTGTCACAGATGTTAATTTCTCAGGTCACAACAAGGGCATTGTATGTCCTTTTTCTTTCCTGTTTCTAGGTCAACTATCTGTCTTCAGATTGATGCATAATTTCTTTCAGAAGCCTTATCGGATGGTTAGATGGTTTCTGTGGTGCTTCATTCATTCCAGTTAAATAACCTTTCCACATGTCAAAGGGATAAGAATGGTTTGATCCTCCACCATACTTGCCAGTACCACATCCAGACTAGGACAATTCCACAGGCCACACACCTCAGTCCTCACCACACACTTAATGTTGTCCCTGTCTTTCTTTCACTGATGGGTGGGTAAATTGTCCTGGCCACTCCAAGTCTCACCATTATCCTTTGGACCGTCAACATACACATGCATGGTTCTCCCGAACACCTGATGCCCATCCATGCCTCATTTCATGAGCTTCTTCAAGTCTATCTCAGCCCTATAGTTCCTCATGGCTGAGTCTCCCATCAGCAAGGAATGCCGTATTTCTAAATGTTGAACTAGAGTATCTTTCTGATGCTCACATTTTGTCATTCTGATTTCATTGCCCTGCCTCAGTGATGTCCAAAACACTCATCTGAAAAAAATCCTGTGACAGAAGTCATCTAACAGATTGGGCCATTCTAGACATTTCTTTATATCCATGATCAGGTAGCTAATTGTTTCTTGGAAACAAATACAATGCTCATACACACAGAGACATGTGCCCTTGAAACTCTAGATACGTGATTTTAAAATGCATTTGGGCATCATCCGTTGTGTAATTCCTTATGTAACTCTCTCCCTTCTCTCTGGAACCAATTCAGGTTTTCATGTTTGCTTTCTAAACTTAGTGGCAACCATTTCTTCATAGATATTGCTATTGTGAACAATTCTCATCAGATGGGAACAACCCCTACTTCCAACTGTCGTTCTGTATCTGTAATTGTAACTGCCTTTGTTATTTACTTCTCTGCCTCTCCACCCTTCCCACCCCTCTAAGAATTGTTTTACCAATTTCAGCTTACTTCTAAATGAGTGATCAGCAGGGCAGCAAGCACCAACTACCCCATGGCCATCTTTTTCTCTCTTTTCCTAGGTCAAGCTCTGGCCTGGAATTCTCTTTATGGAGGTGAAATTCACACATCATAAGCTCAACCATTCTAAAGGTACTAATTAACTGAATATTAGCACAGTAACAGTGTTATACAACTACCTCTTACCCAGTTCACAAACACCATCCAAAAAGAAAGCCATGTATCCAGTAGACAGTTTCCCTATGCCATGGCCAAACACCAATTGCTTTTTATCCATATGGATCAACTTATTCTAGATATTCAATATATATCACATCATATACTGTGTGACATTTTGTGTATGATTTATTTTATTTAGCATATTTTAAAAATATCTGTGTTGTAGTAGTAGATATAGATACTTCCTTTTATAACTGAATAATATTCCATCTGTATATCTATATCAGATTGTTTCGTTTGTTGATGACCATTTAGCCTTTCGGCAGTTGTGAACAGTGCTCCTATGAGCATGAAGTTACATATATTTATTGAAATGTTGATTTTTAGTTCATTTTGGGTAGTCTTTCTGGGTCATATGGTAATTCCATGTTTAATGTATGAGGAACTTCCTGTTTTCTTCAGCGTGTGTAGCATTTTACAGTTCTAGCAACCTGTATGAGGTTTCTTATTTCTCGTCAGTTACTCCCTTAGCCTTACTTTTTTAGTTGTGTGTGTGTGTGTGTGTGTGTGTGTATGTACATGTCTTTTAGTACAGCTGTTTCAGAAAGTGTAAAGTAATTCCTTATTATGATGTAGTAACTAAGATTCTCTCCTTTTCCAAGGTTGGCTGTTATTGATAAACATAGCTGTAGTCATCTATTAATTCAATTACTTTGCCAAAATATTTCTACAAAAGCTGTATTCGTTGCCATGTGTGGTCATGAAAATCTCTGCTCTGTTATCTCAGTTGTCAGCCAGTGATCTGACAGAAATTTCCTGGGAATCTGCCCATAACTCTGCCTTGGCCTTTTCCCCGCCTTAGCTCAGTGCCTGCAGATCTGGCAGAGAGAGATGCCTAATGGCCTTGCAACCTTCCTGAGCAGATTGGGTACCAGGCATTTGTGTTTCACTGTCTTCCCCAGTGCATCTGCATGCTCATTCTCTCAATAACATTTCTGCTTAGTCTCTTCCTTTCCAGGCCTAGAGCTTCTATCTGTTGCTCTTCCTTCCTGATGTCTCTTGTCTCGGAAGGTATGGAGTGTGTTTGTTGTTAAATCTTTCCATAGCTATTTCCAAAGCTACTCTCACCCAAGTTGGAGGAGTAGTGGTGGCGATGACAGAATTGTCAGCTTTGGCAGTATTCTGTCATAGTTTAGGGTGCACGTCTATGATGTTTTAGGAACAAGGCATGCATTAACACCCTGGAACCAACATGCTGATGAGGATCACAGGTCTCTGTCCCTGCGTCTGCTCCAGCCCTGCTGTACGAAAGGATGGAGACAGTATTCAGGTGGGCAAAAAGACTGCGCACACTCCCGCTGGACTTCAGCCACCCTTTACTAAATGTGACTGAACTTTGCTTTGACTGTCTGATAGACTCTCCAGTATTTTACTTTCCCAACAAATTTGCATCCTAGATTGTTTTTAAAAAGAGTTTAATTTACCAGAATTCTATTAGGCCCATAACACCTACAGATTTCTGACCCTGTGTCCTGTCTTCCTCATTCTCATCATTGCCATTGTTAAATGTTTCTGTTACCCATCAAAGAGAATTCATATGTTCAAACATAATACTGTTTTGATTGTGTAGGATGTGAGGCCTTTGTTATATGTTTAGTTCATGCAGGTGGAAGCCTCATGAATGAGATTAATGCTGTGATTATAAAAAGAGCCCCAGAGAGCTACCTTTTCTGTTATACCATGTGAAAGCACTAGTAATCTGTAATGGGAAAGAAATACAAATCTCCCAAGAACCTAAGCATGCCAGCATCCTGATCTTATACTGTTCTGTCTCCAAAATTCTGAGAAATAAATTTCTTTATAAAGCACTCATTTTATAGCAGACCGAACTAAGACCTCCAGTTAGTGCCATTCAGGAGGATACCAGATCAAAGGCCATCAACTCATGGATTTTGAGAGGTTGTTCGTGGTATAAATTGGCACTTACATTTATTTCTTTTTGGCTCCTTGTGTTGGGAGAGTATGTTGGGAATAAAACATTGGGTAAATTCTGTTCCACTAGACTAGTTAAGAAAGAACAATGTGCACAGTGGTCGAACCCTATAAATCATCTCAGCGTCTCAACCCTCAATGTCTCAACAGGAAAGGAAAATAAATATTGCAAAAGAGAGAAGGCTCATCATGGATTGAGTAAAGCTTGGAGACTTGTGATTATAGAGCAAGAAGTACCATAAGGAAAATTACCCACTAAAACTCAGATTACATGGACCCTGCACTGTTACTTGTTCCACAAAAACAAGTGCTTTGTTTACAGATCTTAGCGATGTACCCCTTTCTACACAATGTCCATTCTTCACCATGCTGAAAGTTTGAACATGTCCAATCTGTGGTCTGTCATATGTTCCTTCACAATTTCTCTGCCCTCTCTTCTGCCATCATCGTTGTCTCTTGTCCCTTTCCTACATTCCTCATCCCTCTAATATGGATCACATGCAGGCTTGTGCCAGCACTGGGAAAAATCTCATTTTTAAGAAAGCAGCTTGGATTCCTGCAAGACAGGATTTATTTTTAAAGTTCCACATTGCACATTGTTGGCTCTCTAATATCTTCTGGCAATAAGATACAAATAAGGCAGAACACATAAAAAAGAAGAAAAATACCCAAACATTTTCATTCCTCTTTTCCATATTCTCTCCCAGCCAAGTTTGGAATGGCTTAAGGGAAAGGTTTTTTTTCTTTTTTTTTCTTTTTCTTTTTCCTTCTCCTTTCCCTTTTTTCTTTTCCTAGAACTGGCCACTATGAGGCACCTTTTGGATTCAGACGTTTTCCTGTTGGCCTCTCCTATGGTATCTAACACCGAGTTCTGGTCCATTTCACTTGTCCAAGAAATCTCTGCGTAAGAGAGAAATTAGTCTTTGGTTGAAGAACAGGCCTTATAATTTAAGGATTCTTCCTGCTAAGTAGATGCACAACTCTGGTTTTCTGGTTCTTTTGGGTCTTCAATTCATTCTATCTTGAGGTCACGAGAATTAAAACTTTCATGTACGGTGGTTTGTCACTGTGAAAAGTGAATCACCACAAGGAGAAGACACATGTTTGGTCTTTGAAGATAGTTTTGGGAATCATCCAGAAGTTTCTGCTGAAAGTCCTGAGGTTTCCACTGAAGAGAACTGCTCTTCGAGAAGGAGTCTACATAGCCAGTCCTTCAGGATCTTCACTTGAGTCACTTCTCCACTGCTTCTTCACCTCTTTCTCTGTGGTGAACATCTGCAGAATAAATAGATGAGTACTTGTGAGACATCTTTCCCTGTGCCAAACACTCCAGGTTGTTATCACCAAGACAATTGAGTTTTCTTGGGTGAAATTTTCCCAGTGAATGGTATGGGGGCTATTGACTTCATTCTATTGTTTTATTCTGATCTCGGAGCCTTTCAGGGTTATAGGGTGAAAATGGTTAGAAAAAGGTTCACTTATTTCCCTTTTTAGAAAAATGGAATAAATAATACAAAATTGTATTTTTAAAGAAAAGTTAGCTTGTCCTATATAAATGCCAAAAGATGAAAGTGATTATGTAGAATGTAACTGAGATTTTGAGTAAGAAATTGTGTTGAAAGAGACTGAGAAGAAAAATTTAGTTGGGACTTTAATACTAAGAGAACATCTTCTTTGTGTTTCCAACAAATTCCAGGATACCAGAATCAATGAAACTCCTCCACTTACCAAAAATTAAAATCAAGAAATAAATAAACCCTATTGCACTTGTCCCCTCATGTCACTCCTGCCGATTGAACGGAGACACCTCACATGCTGAACCTGGTAACCTGTGCATTTGGGTGAAGACACAGAAGTCAGGTAGACCAGTGTCTTTTAAGCTGCTTCCCAGCTTAAAAGCTCCTGGTAATATTGGACCTCATTTCCCTCAAATAGATGTATTGGTGTTGATTTGGAAAAAAAACCACGAAGTCCATAGTCAAATATATACCTTATCCATTTGCTATAGAATTCTCTTACTAATCATGTCAAAGAAAGTCCTTCTCTGATTTATTTGAGAACATGATGTGGAGACGATGGGGTCAATTTTAGTGAGCCCCTTTAGAGCCAATCTGATGTAAGAAGGCCATGAGCCAACGTTCACAGGATACACAAAGGAAAGATTTATTAGGCAGCCAGAAATCCAGACAACTAGGAGATTTGGCAGCATTCTGCTCACCGCAGTAGAAACCACCCCAGACTTCATTAATGCCTGCCTACTTGCAAATGTCTCACTGCTGCGTGTGCAGTGCTCCTTGGGCAGTAATCCTTGTTTGGAAGAGCTATTGGCAGCATACATCTTTTAAAAACAATAAACTGCCAAACATCAAATACGCTTATCACCAAGTAACAGTGATAAACGCAAAACCAAAATAAATGGATTGAAATAATCTGATAGCTACTTTGTCTTTGGCCAACAGGATTTCTTCTATAGACTATTATGGAGTCCTCATGCCTTTGCCATATCTCTCTTTTAATCATTTTATCCTAGAAACCATAAACTACATAGTTCTATCTTGAATAATACTTTTCAGCTCCCAACTGTTGCAGAAATGTATTTTCCTGACCCCAGATAATCAGTAGGACAGAAGTGTCTGAGTGTTGAAAACACTGAATACACTTCAGCCTTCTCAGCTCAAGGATGAAGAATAATGATCTGTACCTCTCTGAAGAGCAAGCTCAGTTTTCATTCTATAATCTCCTCTTTACCCATAGGTACTTTGCTTGCCAGATACACCACTGAAAAGCAAACTTTAAGATTCTCTTCATCAAGCCAACATGATTTTGTCTGTCAAACAAACATCCACTTTTTTTGGTGGGGGTTGGGGATGGAAAGCCGGTTTTCTTTTGTGAGCAACCTTTCCCCTTCATTCTCATTAGATGTGGTTTGGATACGGTTACTGAACCAATTTCTGCATTTTTTCAACCACAGATAGGGATGAGACCTTAACAGTTGCTATTGGTTCTCTATGTCCCTTCAGTCACCTTTTAATTTACATACCCACCATTCTCTTCTAATGGCCAGGAAAACAGCAGTTGTTGGTGTACTGCCTTTTGGTGTACCTGCATCCAGGTACAAGGTAGGTAGAACATACCTAGAGGGAAACTAGGTGGAGGTAATTACTTAGTGTCAGGTGGATGTGGCAGTATCAATACCCCAAATCTCTCACTTACTGACAAGGTTCATACTGAAGTACAAGATCACACCCCAGTCTCTCACTGGTATCTGATTTAATAGCACTCTGGATTGTCTGACTTCTCTGTCACCTACCTGTGGTCTTTGCAGTTTACAATAAATGGTTTTCACTGGAATCTGTGGTTCAAGATCTGCTTCTGGAGGAACTCGGACCAAGACAACTCCAAATTCTGGTAGATCAGAACTTTCCGTGTCCTGGTTTCAGTGACTACAGTTTCTAAACAGACCCAAGCCAGACCAAGTAGAGACCAGATCTTTTCCCAAAGCCAGGAAACAAGAGGTACTTTTATTTCTTTAGGAATTTCTGTAAGAAGTATCAGCTGGTACTATTTTTATCTTTTTAACTACATATAGGTAGAGCTCTTTGGTGAGGATAAAACTGACACTCTTGAATATTGTTTCAGAAATAAGAGGATCCTTTGCCTGAACCCATATTTAACACTGATTTGCTGCAAGCCTTTTCCATTACCCATGCCTATTTCCCTTTTCACCATTTTAAAGGCCATATTGAGTTAATTTCTCTTTCTCAAAACTGAAAGTTCTGATTAATTCACATAGGAGCTCAAAGCTTTCAGCTCAGCTTGCACTCAAGGCAGTGCTGGCCGGCGGAAAGGGGATTTCTACTCTGAATGTATAATCTATATGTTTGTTGGTTGGTTTGTGTATCTGGAGGTAAGCTATCCATGCTAATAGCTGAATAATGAAGAGATTGTCTTTTTTCTGTCTTTACCACAAACGTTTAGAGAGGCCACACTAGAAATTTGGTTGAGAGAATGGAAAAAAAATTGTAAAATATTTCATCACTTTTCTTCTATGAAAAATTTGGGGAGATATGGACAGATAGTCTTTGAGGACAAAGCATTATGCAGTGAAGAAATTTGTTCACATGAGTTAAATTATTGTCTCAGTTTTGCAGTGTAAATTGTAGGCTGCATTTTTTGTTTTAATTAAGCAATGCCCCAAATGGTTTTGTGGCATTTTACTCCCAGGATTGAGATCCTACACACATCAGCTTTGTGCATGAGAACCAGGAATTAAAACTGACCACAGTTAATGGGAACCTGCTCGGGCCCATTTTATAGGCTCTACTAAGCAAAGTGCAAAGGGAAAACAGGCTAAGTGAAGAGGGAAAAAACACAATTCTGCCTTTTCAATAAGTTTTAATAATGTATAATCCCCCAGAAAGTAACATGTGAATAGAATTACAAATTCTGGGTTGGTTGCTTTTCTACCATTTAGGATTTGTTAAGTGCCCCAAGGGAATTGTTGGTTCTTTACATTGTTAAGCTCAGCTCCAATACTTTCAATTAGGACACATTGTCAGAATAAGCAGTTCTCTGCAAATATATGGTTAAGAAAGATTAATGCTAAATATTGAGGTGCCCCTACTCCATTGGAGACTCAAGAACTTACGGATACTGTGTGGATCCTAATTATAAGTTGGCTTTCTCTGGAATCATCTGTTAAGTGTGTACGATCTTACTGTTCAGTTCATAAAGTAAAATATAAGCATTGGTTGCTCAAGAAATACTTGTCATTGTTACCCTTTTCTGTGTTCCCATGACACAATTGCTTCTTCCTCGAGTTGAGTCACTCTTTCTGGGTTCTACTCTCTTTTGTAGGCTTAGCTTGGTAAATTTTATGCAATAATTCTTTCCAGATATAGAGCAGTCCTTGGATCTCTAACACTCTCAAGCGAGGCCCCAGACATACAGGGAGAAAACCTTCATTAACTACAGTGACTCAAAAGAATAAAAGGCCCAGAAAATGCTTTCCTTCTAGTTTGATCTCTGGTGGCTCTTCTTGCATTCAGGACTTGCCTAAGAATCTTGTTCAGGGGACTACTGGCCAGCTGCAGTTATGTGTGTTTATTTTGTAAGCTTCCCTGTTTACTCAACTGGTCCTTCTATACTGGACCTCTCCCAAGTACATGTTGAAGTTTGTATCCTAAGTTTCTTATATTTCTTTGTGTTTTCTTTATCTTTCTTTTTTTTTTTTTTTGTACTGGAGATCGAACTAATGACCAGAAAGGCACTTATGCCACTGAGCTAAATCCCAGCCCTTTTTTTTCTTTGTTATTTATTAAGTTAGTGTACACAAAAATCACATTCCTTATATGGGATTTATACTCATGCACGGTATAATTTGATTCTTTTTTCCCATCCTCCCTTCAACCACTCTTCCTCTCATTTACAAAAGCTTCATTACCATCTTTTGCCTTATTTTCTTATAATTTATTTTCTTCTTTCTTGCTTCCTGTCCTTCCACTCCCTAATTTCTCTTTCTGTTTGAATATCTTCTTCCTATTTCACAATATCTATTATACACTTGGATCCTTATTTATTCTTTTGATTTCTCACACAAGAAAAAAATGCAGTATTTGCACAGGTGTACCTGATTTATTTCACTTAAGAGTATGACCTCAAGGTCCATCCATTTAGCCAGAAATGTCTCAAGCTTATCCTTCTTTTTTGGCAAGTAGTACTCCATTGTATAAGAAAAACATATTCTTTCTCCATTCATCAACTGATGGACATTTGGGGTATTCTCAAAATTTAGCTATTACAAATTTAGCTATGCTGCTGTATATGAGTGTGCATATATTGCTGTGGTATGATGCATTTAATTATTTTGGAACAATACCAAGAAGCCAAATAGCTGGGTTGAATAGAATCTCTAGCTATAGTTTTTTTAGGAACCTCCATACTGATTCCACAGTGGTTACACCAGTTTACACTCCCACCAACAGTAAAGAAAGAAAGGTTCCTTTTTCCCCATGGCCACTCCAGCATTTATTATCACTTATTGCATGATAAAAAGGCCTTCTTTCTGGGTTGAGGTGGAATGTTAGTGTTGTTATAATTTGCATTTCTTAAATAACTAATGATGTTGAACATTTTTTCCATGCATTTATTTGCCATTTCTACTTTTTAATCTGAAAAGTATCTGTTCATTTCAGATGCTCATTTTTGGATTAGATCTTTAAATCTGGGGTATCTGAGATTTTCATATGTTCTAGATAATAGTCCTTTATCTGAGGAACAGCTGGGAATTTTTTCCAGCAGTGCAGATTGTCTTTTCACTCTGTTGGTGGTTTATTTTGCTGTGCAAAAGATTTTAATAAAAGGAGACCACAGTTGTTGATTCCTTGTGATAGTTCCCATGTAGTTGGGATTTTGTTCATAAAGTCTTTGCCTAAACCAATATCATCAAGAGTTCTACCAATTCTATCATATAGCAGATTTAGTTTTTCTATTTTAATATCTAGGTCTTTGATCTATTTTGATTGTTCTGTAGTCTATGGTGAAAGACAGGGATCTAATTTTAATCTTTGGCATGTGGAAAACCAGTTTTTTCATCACCATTTATTGAAGAGGTTAATTTTCTTCTAGTGAGGATGTTTGGCATCTTTGTCACAGATAAGGTAGCTAAGAATCTCTGCAGTTGTTTTTGCATCTTCTAAAATAATCCACTGATCGTCAGGTCTGATTTATGTTGCTGTTGCTGCTGCTGTTGTTTTGCCAGTATCATGCTGTTTTCATCACAATAACTTTGTAGTATAATTATGAATCGGGCATTGTGATGTTCCTGGCCTTGCCTTTGTTGCCCAGAATAGCTTTTGCTATTCTTCGTGTCTTCTGGTTTACGATGGTTTTATCTAATTCTGTGTGATATGCTATTAGAATTTTGAATGGGATTGCATTAAATCTGCCTAACAATTTTGAAAGTATGGGCACTTTCAGTATATTTTCTTACCCAAAATCACGGGACATCTTTCCATTTTCTATTATCTTCTTTAATCTCCTTTTTCATAGTATTATAGTTTTCAAGATACATGTCTTTTACTTTCTTGATTAAACTGATTCCTAAGCTGTTGTGAAAGGTGTTGTCTCCCTAATTTCTATGTCAGTGAATTTGTTACTCACCTACAGGAAGGCTATTGATTTTTGAGTGTTGACAATGTATCCAGCTAGGCTACTGAATTTGCTTATTGAATCTAGAAGACTTTTGCTGGAGTTTTTGGTCTTCTGTGCAGAGAATCACATCATCTGTGAATAATAATTTAGTTTCTTCCTTTCCTATCATTATTCCTTTCTTTGTCTAACTGCTCTGCTTGTTTCCAGAACTATATTGAATAAGAGTGGTGACAATGGACATCTTGGTCCTATTGCTAATTGTACCCATTTAGTATGATGTTGGCTGTTGGTTGGTTGTTGGTTTGTCATAGATGGCATTTATCATACTGAGCTAAAGATCATCTATTGCAATTTCCTGTAGTGTCTTTATGATGAATGAGTTTTGCACATTCTCTAATGCTTTTTATTCATCTATTGAGATGATCATATGGTTCTTGTCCTTGGCTCTGTTAATATGATGTAATATATATATATATATATATATATATATATATATATATTTACATATATTGAATCATCTTTGCATTTCTAGGATGAATCTTACTTGGTCATGGTGTACAATCTTCTTGATGGTTTGCTGCATACTGTTTTCCCAATATTGTACTGAGGAATTTTGACCCACTTAGGGAGATTGGCCTGTAGCTCTATTTCTTGGTTGAGTCCTTCTCTGATTTTGATAGCAGGGTAATAGTTGCTTCTAGGAATGAATTTTTGAGTATTCCTTCACTTTCAGTTTCATTAAAGAGTTTGAGAAGTAATGGCATTATATCTTCTCTAAGTTTCTTTTAAATTCAATGGTGAATCTGTCAGAACCTGGGATTTACTTTGCTGGTAGGTTTTTAATTACATCTTCAATTTCATTGACTGATACTGCTTTATTTAATATTTTATAACATCTTGATTCAGCTTTGGTAATTCATATATATCTAGGAATCTGTCCATTTTTTCTGCCTTTTCCATATAATTGGAATACAAATTCTCAAAATGGGTATATAAGATATTCTGGTTTTTAGCAGGATCTGTTGTGCTTCATCCTTTTCATTCCTAGCTGCACGGATTTAAGTCTTTTCTGATAAGTTTGTCTAGGGGTTTGTCTTTACTCTTTCAAAGAACTAACTCTTAAAATTCATTGAGTGTATTGTTTTCATAGTCTCATTTGCATTAATTTCTGCTCTGATCCTTATGATTTCTTCCCCTCATACTAGATTTGGGCTTGACTTTCTCTTTTTTTCTACAACCTTGAGATTCAACACTAACTTGTTTATTCAAGCTCACTCTGTTTTCCTGATATGGGTATTCACTGCTATCAATTTTCCTCACTGGATCGCTTTCCTTGTGTTCCATAAATTCTGGTATGTTGCTTTGGAATTGTTATTTAATTGTACAAACTGTCTAATTTCTTCTTTAATTTCACCTGTGATGCATTGGTTGTTCAGGAGAGTGTTATTTAGTTTCCATGTGTTTACGAAGTTCTTATGGTTTCTTTTGTCATGAATTTCCAATTTCATTGAACTATGGTCTGATAATATGCATGGGATAATTTCAGTTTCTTTGCATTTACTTAAACGTGTTCTATGAGCAAGTATGTGATCTATTTTGGAGAATGTCCCCTGTGCAGCTGAGAAGAATGTGTATTCTGATGTTGTGGGATAGAGCACTCTGTAGACAACTAACAAGTCCATTTGTCAAAATTTTGGTTCAGGTCTAATATTTCATTGTTGATGGTTTGTCTACATGACCTGTCTATTTGTAAAAGTGAGGCATTGAGTTACCCCAATACAATTGCATTTGTGCTTATTTGATTTTTGACATTAGATAGTATTTGTTTTATATAGTTGGGTGCACTGGCATTTGGTGTATATATATTTATGATTATTATCCCGTTTTCTTGGATTGTTATCAATTTTTCTTGGAATGTTTACAAAATGTAGCGATCTTTGTGTCTCTTAATCAGTCTTGGCTTGGGATCCATTATGTCTGCAAATAGAATAGCTACCACTGATTTTTTTTCCGGGTTTCTGTCACATGGTATATTGTTTTCCATCCTTTGATTTTCAATCTATAAATTTCTTTTTGAGTTGAATATGTTTCCTTTATGCAGTATATTATTGGATCTTATTTCTTCCTTTTCTTCTAATTTTAGTTTAAAGAAAAGCAACAAAGACAAAGATGCAGAATTTTAAAAACAAGATAACAGGAAGTTGACAATGGTTAATACACTATGTATTGTTATCTTCGAAATAGTTGCTCAGATTACAAAATATTCACATAGATAATTGATTGAAAAATATAAGCACAAATCATTCTCTACAATGAACTAAGAGAAATCAGTATAATTAGCTATCTTTTATGTACATATATTTTTTCCTTTTCTATTCCTTCTTTTATCTTTCCCCAATCCCAGTTGTTCTTTTCTTTGGAGCTGTTTCTTTCCCTTTTACAGTATCTATTGTAGATTTTGAGTCTTGTTTACTTTTTCAGCTTCTTACACTAGGGAGACAATATGGTGTTTATACATCTGGGTCTAGTTTATTTCACTAAAGAGTATGATCTCTAGTTACATATATTTACCTACAAAAGCCTTGAGCTTATCCTTCTTTGTAGGTGAGTAGTACTCCAATATATGAAAATATAACATCTTTTTTATCCATTCTGTAGTTGATGAGCATTTTGGTTATTTCTAAGATTTAGCTATTACAAACTGTGCTGCATAAACATAGATGCACATATATTGCTGTGGTGTGATGTTTTAAAATCATCCGGGAAAATACCGAGAAGTGGAATAGCTGGGACAAATGGGGTCTCTAATTCTAGTTTTTTGAGGAATCTCCACACTGATTTCCACAAAGATTGTATCAGTCTACACTCCCACCAACAGTGGAGAAGGAATCCTTTTCCCCATACTCCCTCCAGCATTTGTTATTGGTTGATTTCTTTATGACAGCCATTCTTTCTGGGGTGAGATGAAATTGCAGTGTTGTTTTAATTTGCATTTCTCGAATGATGAATGATGTTGAACATTTTTTCATATATTTATTTGCCATTTCTCCATCTGAAAAATGTGTATTCATCTCTGATGCCCATTTTTTTTATTAAGTCTTTGAATTTGGGGTGTCTGAGTTTTTTCAGTTCTTTATATGTTCTTGATAGAAGTCCTTTGTCTGAGAGACAGTAGGTTAAATTTTCTCCCACTCTGTGGTTTTCTTTCCACTTTGTTAGTAATTTCCTCTGAAGTGCAAGTATTTTTAATAAGATGAGATCCCAGTTACTGATTCTGTGAGGTACTTCCTTTGCAGTTTGGTTTTTTGTTCATGAACTCTTGCCTACCTGTATGTCTTCTACCTACTTTCTCATCCAGTAGAATTAGTGTTTCTGTTTTAATATTTAGACCTTTGATTCATTTTGACTTTAGTTTATGGTGCTAGGCATTGGTCTAGTTCTAGTCTTTGGCATGTAAAAAGCCAGTTTTTCCAGCACCATTTTTAAAGAGGCTACCTTTTTTCCAAGGAACATGTTTTGATCCTTTGTCAAAGATAAGGTGACTGAATATGGTTCTAGTTAGGTCTGCTTCTTTTAATCTGTTCCATTTGTTCTCGGGTCTGTTTTTTCGTAAGTGCCATGCCAATTTTATCACAGTAGCTTTATAGTATAATTTCAGGGATTGTGATGTCTCTTGCCTTGCATTTGTTGCCCAGGATAGCCTTTGTTATTGTAGCACTCTTTTGTTTCCAAATGAATTTTAGGAATGTTTCTCAAAATCTGTAAGGTATGCTAAAGGTATTTTGGGTGGGATTGCATTAAATCTGTATAAAGTTTTGGGAGTGTAGCCATTTTCATAAAGTTGGTTCATCCTTTCCTTGAGCAAGGTTTATCTTTCCATTTTCTGATATTGTCTTTAGTCTCTTTTTTTAGAGTGCTGTAATTGTCAATGTATAGATCTTTTACTTCCTTTGTTAGATTAATTCCTAAGTATTTCATTTTTTGGATGCTATTGTGAAGGGTGGGGTTTCCCTTATTTCTCTCTACGTGAATTTGTTGTTTCTGTACAGGAATGCTATTGATTTTTGAGTGTTGACTTTGTATCCAGCTACATTATTGAATCTGATTATTACATCTAAAAGTCTTTCAATGGTGTTTTGGGAATCTTCCATGTAGAGTACCATATCATCTGCAAATAATGATAATTTAACTTCTTCCTTTACTATCCTTATTCCTTTTATTTCTATCTCTTAACTAATTGCTCTGGCCAAAGTTTCCGGAACTACACTGAATAGGTGTGATGATACTGTACATCCTTGTCTTTTTTCTGATTTTAGAGTAAAACATTTCAGTTTTTGCCCATTTAGCATGATATTGGTTGGTGGTTTGTCATAGATGGTTTTTATCAGATTGAGGTAAAGACCATCTATTCTGATTTTATGCAGGGTTTTTTTTTGTCATGAATGAGTGTTGGACTTTATCAAAGACTTTTTCTGCACCTATTGAGATGATTGTGATTTTTGTCTTCAGCTTTGTTGATGTGGTGTATTATGTTTATTGATTGAACCACCCCATAAGTCCTGGGATGAATCCAACTTATCATGGTATAAACCTTCCTGATGATTGGCTGCATTCTGTTTGCTAGTATTTTATTGAGAATTTTTACATCTATGTTCATTAGAGAGATTCACTCATAGTCCTCTTTGTTGGTTCAGTCTGTCTTTGGTTTTGGTATCAGAGTAATTCTTGTCTCCAGGAATGAGTTAGTGAGAATTTCTTCCCTTTCAAATTCTTTAAAGAGTATGAGGAGCATTGGCATTAAATCTTCTCTGAATTTCCTGTAGAATTCAGCCATGAATGCATCAAGACCTAGGCTTTTCTTTCTTTCTTAATTTTATTTAAAGAGAAAAAAAAAGCAAAACAAAATAAAAAGGGAAGCAATAATACAAAATTCCAAAATAAAAAATAAAATAAAATAAACATGAAGAAGTCACTAGTTGACAAATTACATACTGTTATCTTAGAAATAGTTTCTCAAGTTACAAAATTAAAGCACACAAAGTGGACATTCAAACAGTGAGACTGCAAACATTTCTGCTCAATGATTCAACAAAAACTTAGTAATATGGCTATCAATCCTACACACTTAAACACACATGCAGTTATATTCTTTTTTAAAATAAATTTTATTTAAAGAGAAAAAAAAAACAGAAAAAGGGTAGCAACAATACAGAATTCCAAAGGAAAAAAAGAAAGGAACAAAAACAAAACAAAACACTAAGTGATCACTACTTGATATGTTACATACTGTCATCTTGGAAATAGTTGTTCAAGTTACAAAATTAAAGCATACAAAGTAGGCATTCAAACAGGGAGACTGTTAACAGTTCTGCTCACCAATCTAGCAAAAACCATAATATGGTCATCTATCTTACACACTTAAACATTTATGGAGTTATATCCTTTAAAACACTCTCTTTCCCTCTCTTTTTTATAGCAGCAATTATGCATTTTGGGTTTTATTACTCCTACAGTTCTTATTACTTTTTACACTAGAGACACAATGAGATATTTATAAATATGATTCTTATTTATTTCACTAATGAGGATACTCTCAAGTTGTCTCCATTTCCCTATGAAGGCCTCAAGATCATCCTTTTCCATGGATGAGTAATATT